>SKCR01043757.1:0-55324 GCA_019454045.1 Zanthoxylum bungeanum
CTCCCCCTTAAACGTGTGTGTATAATACTTGTGTGTGTTAATTAAAGTGGGCTTGTGTTCATCAATCCCACGTGTGTATTATAAATATCATACATGTGTGAATTTTCTAGAATAATTAAAGATGTGTGTGGATTAAAATATCTAGAGTTTATTTATTTAATTGATTAAATTCCATTCTCAACTTTTCTAGTTAATTCTTTATTATTACACATGTGTAAAATATCTAGAATTATCTATACTAATAAGGTTAATTCCAAATTAACCCCTCAAACTTTATATAATATAAATTTTTACAATTAATTTTATGGAAAGTTCCCTTTTTACCATGGTAATAAACTTTGTGTTCGGACACGGCCTCACGCGAAAAAATAAAATTCACACAAAAATGCTAAAATAACTTGGGATGTTACACCACCTCAGGTCAGACTTGACAGATGCTCAAGTGGAGTTGAATATGATACATTTTCATCAGGTCAGGTCGGTATCCCAGCCTATCCTCAACTGACTCTTCCATCAGGCGTCCCTCTGTACCTCGGGCTCGGGCCCCTTGTCTGACCTCTAATCCTTACAATGGCCTTGGATCATCTCTTTAAGTGCAAATACATATTATACCCCTTCAGTTTTTAGAGTTCTTTAGGGCTGAAAATCTCCATCAACATATGTCCCCTAGTTCTCGGTATCAACGAGTTGGTGAGTTGATGTCGGGAACTACAATAAAGGTGTAGATTGTGCCAATGTCCTCAGGTCTCATCTCGTAACTATCCATATTGATGCTCGATCTCGATCAAGTCCAGAATCTCAAGTCTGCACCACCTCATAACAGGTACCGCAACTGCAAGCTTCATTTCTGCTTCTCGTGAATATCCACATCGGGTTCATAACCCTAACTTAGAACCTCTACTTCTGATCCATAACTTGATCATCTCTTCCACTAGGGCCTTAAGGGAAGGACTCCGACCCCAAGCCATCTAAGTCACTTGGCCACAAGGGAATGATCCATCATTGCACCAACACACAGCAATAGGGCATCGACGGGACATAACTCAGCCTCGAACCAATCTGACAAAGAGAAGCATTGGGAAAAGACTGACCCCAAGCCATCTAATCCGAAACTCCAAGGGGAATGTTATGCTAAGTTCTGCAAAACATAAAATAAACCATGAGGGAAAGCTCCCTTCCTCATGCCATTGATAAAATAACAAGGCCTTGGGGGAGAAATTATGACCCCGAGCCTTCCAACCCTTACGAGCTACAATTAGGTACGGAGGTCTGGGGGCCTTACGCGCTATGTACCTCCCAACTTAATCGTATGGGGATCTCTGTTAACCCCGAGCTATGGATCTTAGAAAGGAGTGGCAAACTACATGGGGGTATGATCTCTCCCCATGCTATGCAGACCCCGATGCTATAATCGCCACGGAGGCCCTCTAACCATACGTGATATGGTTACCCTAAGCTCCAAACGCCACGCTGGCCTCCAGCCACCCATGCTATGGTTATTTCGAGGCTTCAAACGCCATATAGGACCTAGGGCCTTCCCCGCGCTATGCATCTCAAATAAGAATGTCAAATGCCACGTAGGCCCTTGTACCCAATTGTGCTATGTAGCTCGCCTTCTGGCTGATGGTGCCTCAGCATCTCTTCATTCCGTTAGGCGCTGTTCAATTATTCTGAATGATAGGTGTCCGATGATTTTTGTTATTCTTGCATCCACTCTTCTACTGATTCTTCCCCAACTATATGGCTTCCATAAAGGCTTGTGTCACCTCTCATTTCTCTCGCAGATTCTATTCCATATTTTCCGTCCACTCCACCCTCGAAGACTCCAAAGCTCTATGATTTCCATCTCTATCATCATCGTAGTGTGTTTGCTACTTTTTGTACTGTTCCCTACAGACGGCGCTAGCTGTTGACGATTGTTTTTCATTCTAAGGGCGATTTGAGAATTCGACCCCTCTAACAAACCTCTCTCAATCAGTGAATTTATTTGGTTAGTTAGGAACCAAAGCAAACTTGGCAAGCAAAAAGAAAATCACAGATAAGATAAAAGGATTAACGTGGTTCGGTGGAAAGTGGCTCCAATCTATGTCCACGAGAGCAAAGAAATGAAATTTTATTACGAGCTCGGGTTAAGACCGACCAACTTTCTCTCTCTATCACTAAGATTTCAGGCTCTTTACCAATAGTAAAATGTAGAAACTACCAATGAAAAGGAACCTACCCCCGAAACTGAATCTTCGACTCCATTATATAGGCTCTCAAATCCACTGTTCCACCAACTCTTGACATTAGCTCGTGCTAGCCTGGCACTGTCGCTCATGCTCCTTTCCCCAACTGCTCTGCAAACAGTAGCTCTGATCTTCTGACTCAACCACCCTCTGTCAGCAAAAAGCCATCATTCCCAACTTTATCCTTTGCTACACGTTCTGCCCATGTGACAGCCTGTAATTCAATCACTCCAATGTTGTTCCGTGTGTCAAAAGGAAAGTCTTTGACCAACTCTCGTCATATCAGCCTGTCAGATGTTCAAACTTTTATGTAGGGCTTACGCCATTCATACATAAGCATAAGATATTACAACTCCGACCTCGGTTCTCGGGTCGGTGTGCCAAGAGGAATAACATTGGATGCTCCTCATTGTTACTTTAACAGGTTGAGTTGGTAATCACGAGACCACCTCAGATCAGACTTCACAGATGCTTAAGTGGAGTTGAATCTGATACCTTTCCACCAGGTCGGGTCGGTATCCCAGTCTATCTTCAATTGGCTCTTCCCTCAGGCGTCCCTCTGTACCTCGGGCTCGGACCCATTGTCTGACCTCTCATCCTCACAAGGGCCTTAGACTATCTGTTTAAGTGTAAATCCCCATTATGCCCCCTTCAGTTTTCAGAGTTCATGGGGGCTGAAAATCTCCATCAACATATACTATTAAATAATTTCATAGTAAATCCTCATTTTATGAATTTTATTATCATTTAATTATTTGTTGTTGTACATCTGAGTACGGAGAGTGGATTTACTTTTTTTAATGGAAAAAAAAAAAAATTTACTTAATGTTTCAATTTTTTTCTTTCCTCTAATTTTAATAAAAAAAATATCTATCAAAATATAAAGTATTTGATTATAAAAAAATAAAAAACTTTCCGATGAGTACTAAAATATTTTAACCAAAAAATGGGTAAAAAATGCTTATTACATTAATAAAAGATTAATATTTCATACTAATTATATTCAAATATTATTATATCATTCATCTAAATTTCAAATATTGATCTTAAAAATCTTAAAATCCATATCTAAAAGTTTCATCAATGAAGCTCTCTCCATTTGGACTTTAGTAAGGTCGAAATTAATCTCAAATTTGATATATCGCACACACAATAGAATATTGGCTTCTTTCACTGAAAAATATATTTTTCTACTCGAACATCCAATTTATGATTACTAAAAACCTATAGAATCATATCGCAGAAGGCTACAACTTTACATAATTAACTAGCAGCTAATTTTAATCATGTAAAAAGAGAAATCAATATCAATATAACTGGATAAAATAATGATTGATTAGTAAGCTTAGTCACAATTATATTTTTCAGCATGCTCAGTATTATTTCATTGAGCTTGGTCACATTTCATTTAGCTTAATTATTAATATCACTATTATTGTAAATGTAACTAAGACTTAGTCCTTACGGTTGTGATTGTGATTGAGGCTTAGTCATTAATATCCTTGTGGCTATAAAGTGATGGAAAAATTCATAGCTATTATGTCGTTAATGTTCTCTTAGCGACAGAAAATTTGTCTCTATTTAGTTGGTTGCCAAATAAATAGGACAAGAAAATTACACCCGTCACTAAAATTAGTGATAAGAATTTCGTAGCTAAATAGAGGCGAAATTATTACGAAAATTTCATCTATATTTAGAAATAGAATAATTTTCGTCACTAATTAGCAATGGAAATTCCATTACTAAATAGAGACGGAATTGATACGAAAATTTTGTCTCTATTTAGAAACATAATACTATTCATTGCTAATTAGCGATGAAAATTTCGTAGCTAATAGAAATGGAATTGCTACGGAAATTTCGTCTCCACTTAAAAACAAAATAAATTTCGTCACAAATTATAAACAATTTGAAATGGATTTTTCGTCTCTAATTGTACTTTTTCCGTTGCAATTCTCTTTTTTAAATTTTTTAAGAATTATTTTATTTTTAAATAATATTAAAATAATAAAATAAATATATTAATTACTTAAATTATAAAATAAACAAAAAATAGTAAAATCAAAATTTTATTATAAATGTTATAATGTTAAAAAAAGTATAATATTCAATTTCATTATAAACATACATAAAATCTGATTATCCTTATCTGTCTGCTCGAGATCAATCGGAGGACAATGTGGACCTGAAGAGGAAGGATGTGAACTCTGTGTCAAGTCTCTCATCATCTGAAAATAGCGCTCCATCTCTGTGATCTTCTGTCTAAGGTCCTGCAACTCTTTATTTCTCTTCCGCCGCACTTCCTCTAGTCGTTGCATCTCTTCATGTCTCATTTCATGCTCTTCATTTAGTTGTTGTTGTATAGTCTGCATCTTAATCCTAACTTGATCTATGAATAAATAAAAAGTAAGACAACTAAAATAAAAGAATATAATTTATTAAAGATTTATAACGAGCCAGATGTAACTGAGCCATTGTGCTATGAATGAGACTATAATAGCTTAACAAAATTAACATTTTCCCTTCTCTTAAAATTTGTTTCCAATGATGTAAGCTCTTTTTTTTTTTTTTCTTAAGCTCATGTACCACTAAACACAAAATAAAAAGAGATAAGAAGACCCAATACACAAAACTGATAAAGTTTTTCCTGCAACAACATAAAAGCCCCAACAGTTGAGAAATAAAATAGTAAACAACAACATATCAAACGAGACAGTTAACATCAAAGAAGGTTTGAAATTAGGAATTTCATTACCGACGAAAGAGAGTGAGATAGTGGTTGGGCTAGATTCTGTAGGAGCGAAGCGGGATTTACCGTTATGCCTATGATACTCGGTGACCACGATACTGTTGGGCTCGCCGCCCGTAGAGAGTACGGATTAGCCCGCGGGGGACTAAACCAGAGAATAAAGGAGTCGCCACCTAGTGTGAACTGTGAAAGATTTAAGACCACACTCACCCCTCGCAAGGGAAGACCTCAAACCGTTGGGTTCGGAATGGTCCCTTACTTATGCCAGTATAATGGACGAGTTCACACAATGGTATAGTCAAGCCTTAATGCAATTCAGGCATAAAAGCGAATAAAAATGTAATAACATACCCAACCAAAATAATAATCACAATAACGTAGTTCCAAAAGCACATTAAATTAATAAATACGAGATGCGATAACGAAAAGGTATAATAAACAATCAAAAGTAGGAAAAGCGTCAATAAATGAATAGCAAACAAAAGGGGGGTTAATCATGCATATATCAGTATTTTCCGAGTGGCACGTGGAGTTGTATCCCAAGTACAAACCGCACTACCGTCCATTCGGATTCGGCTACTGAATTTACATCTGGGTTTCCATCCGATATACCACAAGGGATAATAACACACATAATCATCAATGTAATGTAAGCGGACATAAAAATATAACCATGCATAGACAGATAATCGTCAACATGAACAAACATAAACAAAATAAAGGCGAAATAATAAAATAACGATAAATAGACAAAAAGATAAATAACAAAATAAAGGTGAAATAATAAAATAACGATAAATAGACAAAAAGATAAATAACAAAATAAAGGCGAAATAATAAAATAACGATAAATAGACAAAAAGATAAATAACAAAATAAAGGCAAGATAATAAAATAACGATAAATAGGCAAAAAGATAAATAAAAAAATGCCAAAGAAGAAAAAATGTGACCAGAAATTTGGCCGTCTTTGAGGTAGGACTTCGCATACCTGACTGGACGTATTTCACGTCCAGCCAGACATGCAGCGTCCAGAACTATAAAAATAAATATGATAAGGGTGCCTCAGGTCTTACATTTTAAGTTGCTTTCTCGGAAGGGCGTTAGGCCGTCGCCGGAAGGATTGCTGGTTCACTCATTGCTATATCTGGTTGCTGTTTTCTGGTCGCTGGTTGCTGTTTTCTGATTGCTGGCTGGTTGTTTTTCTCTGATTTTTTGGTTGTTTTCTGGTTGCTGGCTGGTTGTTTTTTTTGGTTTTTTCCTTCTCTGTTTTTCAGTGATTTGGTTATTTTTTCCATATCTATTTTTTGGTGATTTGGTTGTTTTTTTCCCTCTCTGTTTTTCGGTCATAGGGTTCTATCTCTCACTCGGCTTTGTTGTTTTTTTTTTCTTTTTTTTTTTTTTTGTGCTGGTTCTCTTCTCACGCTCTTAGGGTTTTTTTCTCTCTATTTTTTTTTTCAAGTTGCCGTTCCTCTCCTCCCTTTGTGATTTTTTTTCGGTGATTGTTTGTTTGTCTCCTAGGGTTGCCGTCCAAAAAAAGAAGAAAATTAGCCCCTTTTTTATAATGATTTGAAGGGATCTCCAAATAGAGAAACAAATCATGGAAATTTGGGAGATATATTATCAAATTATTTTGGGAATAAAATCCTCTAAATTTGGTGATGAAGAGATCTCAAATCTTGTTAAATTGGTAAGGATGGGATCCCAAAATCTCATTAAATTAGAAAGTGTTGATGCTCTCATAGCTAAAGAGATTTCATCATATTTGGGAAGATTATGCTAGGGCTTTGGGCCGCGCATGGGTGCATGGTCAGATGGTGGATGGGTCGATTGCTGGGGCTGAGGATGATGGACTGACGCCGCATGGGTTTGAAGCAAAGGCTGACTGAGCGAATCTGAGGCTGGCTAGTGAGTCTGAATCCAATGATGGGCTAATTTTGGAGGTTTTCTTTCCTTCTGGTATTCGTTTTTCACAACTTTCGCAACTTTTCAGGTAGTGCCTCCATACGAGGCTCATCATCGGGCTCATGTAAAAATGCAATGTCTACAGATACGACGTACGAGAGAGAGTGAGACAGTTAAAATCAGATAAAGTTTGAAATTAGAGATTTCGTTACCTGTGAAAGAGAGTGAAACAGTGGTTGGGCCAAATTGACCTACGAGAGAGAGTAATAGTGAGAAAGACAGTGGTGTTGGAGTTGGTGCTTGGAGCGCTAATCCGAATAATGTATTGTACATTATATTTTATTAATAAAATAACTACGTTTTCATTTCAACCTTGTTAATGGTAATTATTATGTCATAATGCATATTACTTTGATATATACATATGCTGAGAATGACATCGACCCTACAATAATTATGTAGTAATACTGGACATTGGGTAGTCCGACATTGTGATAGTATCAATATTATAAACTATTCTTAAAGTATATATATTCCTACTTGTTGGTTTTAGAATACGGTAAAATTCCTATAACCTAGAAGACTAGCACATGTCGTATATCGGAATTAGAGTTTCAATTGTTTAACCTGATGTACCATGACCAATGGAAGCTCGTATAGACATGTGGGTATTTGTTAGAACGAAAACTGAATGAATTACATGTGATTCCTAATAGTTGGAAGTACACACCGCCGTCAATAGAAATATCGTATAGACATGTATATATGATCATTTGATTATATGATAACATTGATTTTGTGTGTGATCCTCCATACTTTGATGGCATATATGTCAGAGTCCTTTCATTGTATGTCCGCTAGATATTCATTGGGTGTGGACCGATATATTTGTTAATCAAGTGTGTATCAAGATAAGATCTGTCGGCCCGTATGTGTACCATAAGAGATTAAGATATCCATGTGAGTAAGTCATGCTTTTTAAATTTTATCCAAAGCCGAGATCACCTATGGTTAATCGTGATATCATAAATAGTGTTTTGATTAGTTGAAAAGAGTCATGGACATGTCGACAATATGATATGTGTGCCTTGGAAACTTGACGGTATAATCTATATTTCCTAAGCACTACTCGGATAGCCTAAGATGAAGGGATTGTTAAACATATGTGATGACATCGACTTGTATAGTTCAAAAAGGTCATTTGTGCTCATCGCAAATTTGGAGGTGGCCGAATTACGTAAATATGAGCTAGGCTTATATGACGAACCTGTCTGAATTTAGAGAGTCCCAAAATATAAAGTTTACTCGTTGAGCACTCGAGTAGCCGATAATATTTGATAATAAATAATATTTGATATTATAATTATTAATCAAAGTAATTAAGTGTTATTAGATAACATTAATTATTTACTTAACTTATTGAGATTAATTGGATTAATCCAGAATCACATAAAGGTACTGTTGTAATTTTATAAATATCTATATCATTCAAGGATATTTTGATAATTATAAAATATATAATAATAAATGTATTTGGCTTGATTTATTTGGATTAAATCAAAGTGGTAGACAATGAACTAATCAAGTAGTTAAACTTTGTCTAGATTTAATTGGATTAAATTAAATTAGTAGACAAAATTGATTAGTTATATCTAATATGCATATTTGGATAAATTGGATTAAGCCCACATAAAAATTGATTAGAACTTTTATTAATTAAAAATTACATAAGTTTGACTATAAAAGGAAAACTTGAGCAAGTTTTTGATTAAGTAAACATAAGGCAAAACATAAGAAAAATTAACCTATAGAAAATATTTGTGAAAGAAGCTATAGAAGTTCTCAATATTTTCAACAAAGAGAATAAGATTAGATCTTTGGTCCAAGCTTGCTATATAAGTTTTATCTTCTCTAAAGCTATGTTTTTCATTAGTGAATTGTTATCATTAGTGAAACATATAGTGATGTATTATGTATTGGATACATAATAACATAGCTTGAAGTTGAAATTAGGTTAATGAATTGTGTATGGATGCGTTGGAAGCATAAACACAATATGCTTATGATTGGGTCAAATATGTTCATGTTGGATAAGGAACATAAAATTAGAGTTTGAAACCCTAGATAAAAGCTTAGAGTTATAACTACCATTCTACAATCACTTGATCACCTTTAAGTGACATAAAATTATTCATGAGTCACTTTTTTATGGGATTCTAATTTAGTTTAAATTTTGATTCAAAGTAATTCATATATGTATTTAGAATACATTTATGTTTATTCCTTTAACATGTGTTGATGTTGTTTTTTATGTTAAAATTGAATTCTGGGCGTATTTAAATATTTGGAGAAAATTAAAAGTGTTTTGGGTAATATACTCGTATGTATTAGCTCTCTGGAAATAAATAGCTGATACATATAGCAAAGCATGCTATATAAATAAAAATAAAAAAGCTTAAGTGCACTGTCCACGTGTAAGCAATACGATCGCGTACTGAAACTCGTTTTTACTCGATTTTGAATTTACGGACTCTGATTCATACCCGATTTTTTCTTATAGACTCATAACAGAATATAGTATTCAATTTTTATAATTTAAAAATACACTCATGCTCTATATCCATGATTTAGACTCATTTTTACTGGACGGGCCTCCGATCCGACCCTAATGATTCCACACATGCCATATCAAGTGGTTGCGAACTGAGTGAAATTAAGGATTTCGTTCGTTTGAAATTAAGGATTTTGTTCGTTTGGTCACGAAAGAGAGAAATAGTGATAGAGAGTGGGCATGTGAGAAATTTATGTGAGAATTAGGTCGATGAAGCAAAAAAATGGCTTATTTTTTGACATTGTGGAAAAAGGTCGATGAAGAATTTGAGTGGTGGAGAAGACAAGTAGAGAGTAATTTATGTGAGAGTTAGCGATGGAAAAAGTCTGTCACTAAAATCGTCTCTATTTAGAGACATAAAGGATTATCTTTTGCAATTCAGAAAAGAACTTTTTATCCGTCCCTAATTAGCGACAAATTTGAAAATTCATCTTTAATTAGTGACAGTTATATTTCGTCGCTAATTTGCATAATAACGACAGATAAATAAATTTATTGTTAATTAGCGACAGATATATTCCGTCGCTATATTTTTGTGCCACATTTGCGATGATTTTATTTTCTGTCTCTAATTTCGTCGTAAAATTCATCGCTGAATTCCTGTGGTTTTACTGGCTCATTTTTTATCGACGGAATTTTTATTTGTCGCTGTATTTCATAGCTAATGTCATTATCCATTTCAATTTTGTCGTTATTTTGTTTCTAAATTTTGAAACAAAATATTTTATCATTAAATTCAATCGCAATATCTGTAATTCTTTGTAGTGTATTGGTGTCAACCAAATCATTACTCTTCTTTTAAACTCGGAGTTGACCCATTGGCTTCTGAGTACCAACCAAACCTTTTATAATCTTTTTTAAAGGATTGAAATGACCAAAGTATTAGGTTTACAATGAAATAGAGAACAAAACTCTACCAATAAACAAAGCTCTTAAATGAGCAAATTTTGTAAGTTTAAGTACTTGAATGAACTAGATTGTGATGAAGCAAGTTTTAAGTTTTTTTGTTGATCAAAACGTGTTGTATGGATAACTTAAAAATATTTAATCAAGCTAAAAATTATTTCAAATAGTTCAATTTATAGTTGACCTTAAAAACTAACTGTTATGATAGCTTCTGCCTTACTTTGATCGACCTAAGTAATGTGGTTAGTTTAATCGAACTCAGTTATCGTTAGAATAAAAAATTCAAATCCCCCATAGATAGTTTGATTGATTTGTGACTTAAAATGACCGAAGTTATCAGAAGTTTGAAAACCTTACACTTGAGTCATCATTTCAAAACCAAAAGATGTATAAACTTAAATTCAAATGCTTTGAAATCAAATAAGGACTTTTCATCAAAATAAAATGTGTCTTTAAAATTCAAAAAGCTTGAAAAGATAATTCTTTTAAGGCATAAATCAAGCTTTTAAATCTTGATAAAAATATATAATTTTATAAGTTGTGTATATGAAAAATTCATTTGAGTTATTAGGTGTTTCATGTGTAATCTAAATGAACAAGCATTACAAGATTAACATGAAATATGCCCTAAGCCAGTGTTCTTGAAGTTTGAATGTTGTTGATCTCCTCTTAATTCATTTGATCTTGAACTCCTTTTTTATGTTTGCATTTCATAATCTTCCATTTGGGTTCTTTTACCAAAATAAATTTGATACATGATTTGTTATCATCAAAATTAATATAGAACATAAGACCTAAAATTTCAACAAGTGAATGAGGCTTAGTCATTGTGAGATGGAGTCTTAGTTACTAATATCATTATGACAACTTTGACCGTGATTAAAGCTCAGTCACTAATATTTTTATGAGTAACTGATATTATTGTGATAGTGATTAAAGATTGATATTGTAATTGAGATTGTGATTGATGATTAAAATTTGTGACTGAAGATTAAATATTGTGATTAGAGATTGTGAATATGATTGTGACTATGTTAATTTTATTATCTATATAAAATTCTAAGTTCAATCGATATTATATTAAATATAATAAATAATCTAGTAACCCACATCATCAAATGGTAATTACCTAGAGACATGTCACGATTTTATAATTTAGATAATGTGGAATCCAACTGCATGCATGGTGGCATGCATTGCCAACCATCATTGCAAGAATCCAAACCACCTTTAGGTGGAGTTTGAAAAATGAGCAAACTTACAAAATAACTTTAAGTGGAATCTATTCATGTTAACATTTGAGCCATTATTTTGGTTATAAATTTAGAGCTAATTGAGAGCTCAAATCATCCCCAACAAGTAAGTTTCAAGTAAAGAAAGCTTAGAGTGTAAGCTCCACGTAAGAGAGCTTAGAAAGTGTAGTTAGTGTGTGAGGTTTTTTATAACAAGTTTTGTAATACTTATAAATTCTATTCAAGTAGTAATATAGAGTATTTATTTTTCCTCACAAAACACTCTTCAGTGATCAGAGAATCACAACAAGTGGTATCAAAAGCTTTGGTTATATATTAGGGTCTCGGTTCGGAAAATTCAAGTTTCGAAAAATTTGTCAAAAATCAGTTTTGAACATATCATCATCTTGTTCACGTCGAGACGACTACGGTGGTATTTTTCAAAGACCAAATAGAGGCCGAACCAGCCCGCACGCACCAGATAGTATCCAACCCACACTCCCGGCGCACATCACGCGCAGGTGAAGGTTGAAGACGACCACGTCGTAACCATGTCAGTGCCGAGTCAGCATCCACGTAAGCAAACATCAGCTTACAGTCAGTGCCACATCAGCGCACAGTCAGTGCCATATCATTGTACAATTAGTGCCATGTCAGCACACAGTAAGTGCACAATCATCGCCACATCATCACACAATCACCAACACGTCAACATGGAGTCGATATGTCAGTTGCCATATCATTGACACATGTCCGCCATGTCATTACCACGTCAGCAAGTCAGTCCATTTTTGCCATGTCTCTGCCACGTCAGTATAACTGGTAAATTTTATTGAGTCTCATATGTCTCTGAAATTTATATTTTAGCCCCAAAAGTTTTAAAAAATTATAAATCAGCTCCTATGCTAGATTTGGACCAATTAATAGTCAAATCCACTATTTTTGACTGTTCCAGAAATAACAGTCATCTCTGATTTATGAAAATCAGCCCCGATTTTATCTTATTTTAATTTTAAATTTTAAACTTAAAATGGAAATGGAAGATTCCTCTTCTGGTACGATGATCAAGCTGAAAACAACCAATTACTCCCTCTAGAGACCTTAGATGATATATTATTTGTATGGTAAAGATCTGTTCGATATGATCGAGGTGAATGGAGTGAGATGAAATTCCGTCAAAAATAGTGACTGGAATAAACTCAACAATAGAACTATCGGTCAGATTAGACAGTGGATCAGCCACAATATCTTCCATCACATAGCACATGATACAGATGCTTACGAAATATGGATAAATTTTGAAGGCATGTACCAGGCTATGACAACTCGGAATAAAGCTATGTTAATGAGGCGTTTGGTGAATTTGAAGCTACGAAGTGGAACTTCCATTTCTGAACACTCCAATGAGTTCCAGAGCCTGGTGAATTAGCTGTTGACAGTAGACATGCAGTTGGGAGATGAAGTACAAGCCCTCCTACTACTTAGTTCTCTTCCTGATAGTTGGGAGACATCAATGTTCGTTCTCAACAATTCGGCTCCAGGAGGAAAACTAACCATGCTTATGATAAAAGATGCCCTATCAATTGAAGAGTCCATGAGAAAATATATTATCTAAGAACAGACATAAGCCTTCGTCACAGAGACTCGAGAAAGACATCAATGAAGAGAAAGAGCGAGAGTCAGAAGCATAATCAGAGGTAGATCCTCAGATAGAATGATGCCTACTTATAAGTGCTATCATTGTGGCATAGAAGGCCACTTAAAGAAGAATTGCTGAAAACTGTAATGAGAGTAGTGCCAAGGTAATTTCCAGTCGAAGAATAACGAATGAGAGATATTAGTAGTTTTCCAATTAGATGTAGCCATCTGCTCCATCCAGGAAAAGACATATTTTCACATCGCAACCCAAGATGTTGAGTGGGTGGTGGATACTGCAGCATCCTACCACGTCACTCCTAACAAAGATTTCTTCACAACATATAAAGCATGAGACTTTGGTTCAGTGAAGATGAGAAATATCAGTTTCTCTAGGAAAGTAGGAATCAGTGATATTCAATTATGGAAAAATATCGGGTGTACATTAACTTTGAAGGATGTTTTGCATGTTCCAGAACTTCAGTTGAATGTACTCTCAATGATAGCCCTTGACAAACATGGTTATGACAGTAAATTTAGAAATGACACATGGAGAATGAAAAAATGCGTCATGGTTGTCGCCCATAGACATGTTTGCGGTGTTAGGGTTGGTGCTCTGAGTTCCAATTTTTTTTTATATATTTCCTTGTAAATACTAATGTAACATTTTATTATGAATAAAATAAACAATTTGTAACATCCCCGATTTGAGAAATGCTACCGGCAGGGAATAGGCCGTACTATTCCCCTGAGCTTCTGTCTTTATAAATAACAATACACTATTATTCTTTTCTCAATCAAAATTTTAAGTATGGAACCCATGCCCAAAACTCATCAACGTGAAATACAAATCAATGATCATGACTGTAAACTTAATAACATCGGTTTACAATGACTATCATATTACTTAAGACTAATACATAACTCCTGACTAACTTCAACTGGACTCTTACACTTTAACTTGGACTGGTGGACTCCAACCCTTGTGACTGCATCAGTATCTACCTTCCCGAGCTCGTCCTCTGAGAATACATACAATCACAGAAAAACTGGGAGTGGGGGGAGTTAGATCGTTGTACGATCTAAGTGAGTGGACAAGAAACTGAAGACTGATATAAAAGATTTTGGTTCTAAAACCCAGGTTCCTGAAATATCCTTATATGAAAACTCTTTTCTGAAAACTTTGTCTGAAATCTCTTTTATAAAAATTATCTTTCTGAAAACTGCTTTGTAGCTCTGGTTTCTGAAAAATCATAAAACTCATGTTACATACTGAGGTGGGTTTTTCCCCCATGCCCCGAAAATATAAAACTCATGTTTTTTTTAAAAAAAATATTTGTTTTGTAAATCATTTCTTAAATATGCTGAATAAATTGTAACTGGTAAAGAAATTGGCTAACGCCCTATAAGCGAAAAAGTAAATATGAATTCAAAACTTGATAAATAAAACCGGTTCGAGAAAAGAGGTCTGCTCACAGTGTTCAGAATCTGGCTGGAGCTATACCGTTTCATCGAATGAGATTGTAACTCCCGCAATGGTCTATAGGTGATAACTTGATTAGACAAAAAAACTGCGAGATAAGTTCTGAAACTTGGCTAAACTACTAAATTCAAGTATGTGATATCGTAACTTAGTATATCATATTTGTACTAAGATGAAACGTGTTCATATGAACTGATATGAGACCTTAAGAGTAGTTTCTAACACGCTAAGATGGAACTGAAGTGGTTACAAACTGATCCTGGGAAATTCTGCCCCACGGGTCGTGACGCAAACCCTTGCGCGTCGCGACGCACGGCATCTAGAAGTGTTGTGATATTTTATATCATACCGCAAGTGTATGGTGTCAAGTTTTAGTATAAATGAGTTTAGAGTGTCGAACCTACAGAGATTGTGTTAACTCGCACTAAATACTACAATTGATAATCCTAACTTTATTTAGAAAACAACTAATAAAGATTTAACTAGATAAATAATATATAAAAATATTTAGATAGGAGGAACTAATACGATAGAGATTCTAGATCCTGATTTCAACTAGTTGTCGCCTATGTATTTGTCATGCCAATTAATCCTTGTTCAATTATATTGTTTATAAGTCAAGATTTCAAAAATATCCACTCACTCTCTCGAGCATCAGTGAAAATATCATCAACTATAGACTTCGATATCTCTATAAAAATCTAGTAGTTAACGACTCATTACGCTTTGTGATTCTCTATTAACGACTTCAAATGAACTTATATATTCTCTCGAACTCTATAAAACTCCTAGGTTATATTCTCTAGATCTATTCAAAATCCCCTCTCTCGAGTGATAGATTCTAAACATATATCATCATATTTGTGGCCAGCAAACACAAAGCATTAAACTCAAAAGAATATAAATAACTCAATAAAACTTCATAACAAAATTGACAATTAAAACAAAAGTTCAAGCATCAGTTACATCATTCTCCAAAATTAAGGAGTTTAGTTCATGAAAAAACATAAAAATAATGAAAACAAAGTCATGAATCTAATGGAAATCATTAGAGTTCTAAGAAAGAAACAAGAAGATAAAACCCGAATTGAATCTCTTCCTCTTCGAACATCACTGCCTTCATCTCCTCTTGTTGCTCTTCAATCCTCCTCCTTGGATCTCTAAAAATATGTTTTTTTTATGTTTTGTGCTGTGTATTAGCCTTCTCTTTTAAGTTTGGATGAACTAATGTATTTATAATAAAGACTTGGGGTCATTAAACATCTAAAAAAACCCTAAAATCTTGTTTCCGGTGCGCGCGGGGCGCCGCGGTGCAAAATCCCCTGGATTTTATTTGGAACGCATAGATCTCTTTGAGTATATGCAAATTGATATATTATAGGTCTCATAAATCTTTCTAGATCAAAATGTATAGCCTTTTTAAATTCAGTGCGCAGCTGATGCTGGTTTTGCCTGTTCTTGAGTCTGATGCTTTCAATAGGTCCCGAAACACGCGTAATTGGTCTATTCTTCATGTTCTAATGCTTCCTACAAACAAGATATAAAATGAACTATAAATTACATTAAATGACTCGATCCATAACAAAATAATAGGCTAAGGATGTCGGAATAAGTGGGTATAAACCACACTTATCAAACACCCCCAAACTTAATATTTTGCTAGTCCTGAGCAAAAGACAAAATAAAACTAAATACAAATAAACAAATAAAAATAACTAAATTAACTAAGCCACTTTCCTAGGGATCACGATTGCATTTAGCGTATGCAACAAGCCTTTAAACCCCTAGGCGGCCCTAGTGGACGAGTTATAGTCTCGTGAGGGCTTAAATAAACGACACCCACAAACGTCATTCACACACAATCATGCAAAAATATATAACAAATAAAAAGCAACTAAAATAATCCCGATAGTTATGCATAAAATTGTCCTCAAATAGTGCTTATCAATGAAATGAGAGAACCTTCAAAGTATGTAATTGCGACTCAAATCTAAGTTCTTGAAAAAATTATCTAAGCCAAACTCACAGTGGTGTGTGTATAGGTTCATTTACAGCTCGACTCATAAGTAAGGTCATTCGATGATTTCGTCTCAAAAATTGAGATCGATGGGTCAAACCAACTTAGATATCTCAAGTATGCTTTGTAATTGCTTTATTTTGTACTCAGTATGGTATGATTTTTCTTTTCTTTTTCTTGTCACTTTTTGCATTTTTTTTTTGAACTTTTTCTTTTCTTTTTTCAACTCACCTACCCTTTAAGGTAGCATTTCTCATCATGGTAGTCCTAATACTCGCCCATGGGTAGCTTCACGCTTATCGGTTATAGGTGATTTATTTTATTTCTTAAGAGACTTTTTTTCTTTATTTCTATCCATACCATACATCATAACACTAGAAAATCAAGATAGATATCTAAGCAAACGGTCATTCATCGACATGAAATTTCTTCAACTAGTCACCTTGTCAACTACTTAAGTTTTCACTACTAAAAACCTATTATTAAGTGCTTACGAGTCAAACATAGATCAACTACTCAAGGCATCAGATAAAAGTAAATTGGGCACTTATCGTTTCTAAAATTTCACCCATAAACAAACAGTATCATCATAGGATTTATGCTTTACTATCAAAGACTAAAAACAAGAATTTTTTTTATATAAATAAATAACAAGTAAACAACATGCACACACCCCCAAACTTAAAACTTGCATTGTCCTCAATGTAAGATAAAAAATAAAGAACAAGAGTGAGGAACAACACTACCGTGCATGGAGTTGATCAGGCTCTTGCTGGTTAGAATTTGGTTGCGCGGGCTTTGTTTGTTTCGTACTACCTGCATAAATAACATGCAAATTAATAAATAGCACACAATAAACTAAAATAAATAAACAAAAATAAACAAGATGCAAATGCAAGGGTTGCCTCCCCGTTAGCGCTAAGTTTGACGTCTTCAGCCAGACGTAACGACCCAAATGGTCATGGTGGCTTAAATGTATTGAACCGGGTAATCTCATCTGCTTTCTTCTTTGGTATCCACCGGTCCTTATGACATGAAAAAGACAGCTTGGAGGGTGTGGCAGTTTATCCATAGATAGTCCCCCAGGATATGTAGATTGTCCCCCAGTTGGAAATTCTGGACTGCACATTCGGTAAAATTGGCTCGGCCTCATTTTTAACCTTCTATGGATCATCTCCAAGTGAGCAGTGACCTTTCTTTTCCTCTTTTTATGGTGCTTTTTGAGTGGTTTCAGGTTTAGTTGTGGATAATTTTCTTTTATGCATGGTTGCACTATGCTCGTAGGTTGCTGAAATACTGATTTACTCTGCGTGTTTGCAACTCCCTTCTCTACTATATCTACCCTGTGACATTATGCATCACCTTGAGGACTCGGCATGGTTCTGAAAGCACTGAAGGTGACTTCTTTATATATACTACCTAAATCTTGAGAGGTGTCTTTAATCTCTTTTCCGCTCCTAAGGGTTATGACTTGACATTGCTATTTGGGGTTGACTTCAGTATTACTATGAAACACCCATTTATGTTGATTGGCCATGGAAGAAACAAGCAGCCCAATTTGCCCTTCAAAATATTTCAATGTTGCCCCCATATTGCCAATATGTGTTTCAATGTTATCCAGCATTGACTCATTCTTCTCAAACCTCTCTGAAGCTGTAGATACAAATGTGCTCATGAGGTCTTCTAAGTAAGGTTTCTGCTCATCTCTTAGATAGTTGAAGCCATGAGGAGTTTGCAAGATGTTCTCCATATTAGCATATGAAAAATTCGGATGATAATAATTAGGCATAGGATTGCCTCTATAGTTGTTGAAATTCTGATTGTTCATATACTGTACTTGTTCAAATTCTGCTCCTCTGTTGGGTAAAAGCGTTCCATTAGCAGAAACAGCTCCAATAAACAGTTGGCTAATTTGATTTGTCAATACTTCTAGATGAGTCGTGATGGACGATACTTGAGCTATCAGTGCACCAATAGGATCTGCCATTGCTTCTTTTCCAACTCTCCTCATACGAAAGAAAGAAGAAAAAAAAATATATATATAACAATAATAAAAATATATATATAAAAAAAAATAATAAAAAAAGTAAAAACAAAAATAAAACTTAAGACAAAAATAAAGAAAATAAAATAATAAAATAAATAAATAAAAAATAAATAAAATAAATAAAATCTAAATTAAAGCTAAGATTACTTGGTAATAGTATTAATGTGAATTAAACAAACAATCTCCGGCAACGGCGCCAAAAACTTATTGTGATATTTTATATCGTACCGCAAGTGTACGGTGTCAAGTTTTAGTATAAATGAGTTTAGAGTGTCGAACCCACAGGGATTGTGTTAACTCGCACTAAATACTACAATTGATAATCTTAACTTTATTTAGAAAATAACTAAAAAAGATTTAACTATATAAATAATATATAAAAATATTTAGATATGAGGAACTAAGACGATAGAGATTCTAGATCCTGATTTCACATAGTTGTCGCCTATGTATTTGTCATGCTAATTAATCTTTGTTCAGTTATATTGTTTATAAGTCAAGATTCCAAAAATATCCACTCCCTCTCTCGAGCATCAGTGAAAATATCATCAACTATAGACTTCGATATCTCTATAAAAATCTAGTAGTTAACGACTCATTACGCTTTGTGATTTTATATTAACGACTTCAAAGGAACTTATATATTCTCTCGAACTCTATAAAACTCATAGGTTATATTCTCTAGATCTATTCAAAATCCCCTCTATCGAGTGATAGATTCTAAACATATATCATCATATTTGTGGCCAGCAAACACAAAGCATTAAACTCAAAATAATATAAATAACTCAATAAAACTTTATAACAAAATTGACAATTAAAACAAAGGTTTAAGCATCAGTTACATCATTCTCCAAAATTAAGGAGTTTAGTTCATGACAAAAGATAAAAACAATGAAAAAAAAGTCATGAATCTAATGGAAATCATTAGAGTTCTAAGAAAGAAACAAGAAGATAAAACCCGAATTGAATTTCTTCCTCTTCGGACGTCACTGCCTTCGTCTCCTCTTGTTACTCTTCAATCCTCCTCCTTGGATCTCTAAAAATATGTGTTTTTGTGTTTTGTGCTGTGTATTAGCCATCTCTTTTAAGTTTGGACGAACTAATATATTTATAATAAAGTCTCAGGGTCATTAAACATCTAAAAAACCCTAAAATCCTGTTTCAAGTGCGCGCGGGGCGCCGCGGCGCCTGGGCTTGGCGCCGCAGTGCGAAAGCCCCTGGATTTTATATGGAACGCATAGATCTATTTGAGTAGATGCAAATTGATATATTATGGGTCTCATAACTCTTTCTAGATTAAAAGTTATAGCCTTTTTAAATTCAGTGCGCAGCTGATGCTGGTTTTCCCTGTTCTTGAGTTGATGCTTCCAATAGGTCCCAAAACACGCGTAATTGGTCCATTCTTCATGTTCTAATGCTTCCTACAAACAAGATATAAAATTAACTATAAATGACATTAAATGACTCGATCCATAACAAAATAATAGGCTAAGGATGTCGGAATAAGTGGGTATAAACCGCATCTATCAAGAAGCATGCCAATATTTTCTTCTTGCGCCTCGCGACGCAGGGCTCTTCAGCATCGCGACGGGACCTGGTTTTCCAAGATCCTGTTTTGTTTTTCCCAAGTTCATTCATTGCATAAAACATCAATTTACACTTCATACCAATATTTCCATACTAAAAACCAATGTTAAATTCATCATATATCACTCCATTACTTATACCCTAATCTACCATTACATCAACAATCAACTTTTAATCCATTTCATGCACTTCACCAATTTACACCCAAACTTAAAAAACTGGGGTTTATTACTATTTCAATTGCCTCAAAAAAATCACACAATCATCATCGTATCCATGCTCACAACACAACACAAGCATCAAACCATCAAACTTATCATTTAAAAAAAAAAATTTGGGTCATGGATTTCTTACCCCTTCGTCTTGATTTCCAATATCTCCCAAGTCTCTATGGTTTCCAAGCTCCTCCATTCTTTGTTTCTTTCTCATTCTCCTTCATCTTCTCTATTTCTTTTTTTTCTTCTTCTTTTCTTTCTTCTTCTTCTTCTTTTCTTTATTCTTCTTCTTTTCTTTCTTCTTCTTCTTCTCTTCTTCACGTTTTCCCTTATCTTTTTTTTTCATTTCAAAATTTTTGAATTTGGGATAGTGCACCCCTTTTATAGCTGGCCTTAAAAAAAAATATAAGGGTGTAGAAGTTTATGGATTTTACTAGAATGCCCTCAGTTACTATTCATCTGAATTTTTGATCTGTATTTTTAGCCCATTTATGGTTCTAATTTGGGAAAATGTTCAACTCAAAAGTTGTAGATCTCGATCTCATCTTTCCGTTGATATAAAATTCATAAAAATCAGAGTTTGAATGAGAAAGTTACGGCCCAAATACTATAGGCTATCCGTAATGGAACATGATATGATTCTGCATCGAAGTTTTCAAAGAATTTACTGTTGATTCAGAAAGTCATTCTACGAACGTATATATGCTTGGACATAAATGATAATAAGTAATACTCGTCCCATGGTGTAACAGTACTACGATCAAGGAGTCAACAGTAATAGGGACCTCCGGTCGTTACACAGTTTCTTTTATATGACATCCTCTTTTATATGGTAAAGACGTAACAGACCTTAGAATGATTAGTTATGATACTGTTGTAAAAACGTCGCAACTGACATTGAATTTTATCATGAAGTTGTCATTCTTAGACAGTTCCCGATCAATATTTACACTACTTGGTTAGTATAGTAAACTCGTTGAGACTGGTACATGTAGTATATTGGAATCTTGGATTCCAATGGTTTCTTAATGAACCATGAGTCTTGGAGACTCGTATAGACATATAGGTATTTATAGCGGATAAACATTGAACGACTCACCGATGATTCTTAATGGATGGTACACCAACGTCAATAAGAATATTTTTGGGTTTAATGAGCATAGTGATTCTTTGACTTGAGATACCACTGTGGATAGATGAGTTATCCTCCACACTTAGATGGTAGTCACGTCACTGATCTATTTAGATCAGACCTCCGCTTGTTCATTGGGTGTGGACTGATACTCAGGATATCCTGTGTGTATCAAGAAAGAATCTGTCAGTTCTGTGTACAGAGCATAGGTATTCAATATGGAATTAGCAATCTGTTAAATCCATGGGCCTGTGGTACACTGTAGAAATTAGTTCTAAGTGTTTTTATGGGATTGCTAATAGAAACGTCGACGTGATTATATCTATAGAGATTTGACGTTTACATCTATATCTCTAGAATAATCCGGATACCTGTGACGGAGGGATTATATGTATGCAGTGACCTCGACCTGTATGGTTAAGAAAGTTTATATGTGTTCGTCATAATTTATGGGTGGGTGAATTATGGACACGAAATTTGATTTCATGACGGATATGCTTGAACTGAGAGAGTCTCACTAATAAAATATACTCGTAGAGCACTATGGCAACTTTTTATGAATAATACTAATTATTTATAATTCGTTTAATTGTTAAATGAAAAATACATGCAATCGGGACCAAATCATCATTTTCGAATTAATGTGTATTTGTATTTAATACTTGATTTTATTAAATACACATTAATTAAATATCAAATTGCGATATTTGACATATATCATTCAAATATATGTATTTGAATATTTAATGTAAATATAATACATATATTAGGATATTTATATTTAATTATTTAATTATTTAAATGTTAACTAATTAAGTTAATTAAATTACAAAATATCTTTTACATGATTATTGTTATAAGAATGGCATATTTTTATTGGCTCACTTGTAAGTTTACTTTATATATAAGATAAATGTTATCTTTATCAAGTAAACTTGGACCAATGGAAATGAAACACAAAATGCAAAATTTATTATTTTTGTTCAGGACTTTCGAGCATAACAAGGAAACACATATAAATTATTTTTTCTTTCATTTTTCATTATTAACACAAGTTACACAAATATTTACAAAGAGAGTTGAGAAAAAAGGTGGAAGAAAAGAAAGAAAACAAAGGCTAAAAGTTGGTATTTTGTAAGTATTTTTATACTTTATTCTACATGGAAATCGTTTCTTTTAATCTTAGCTTAAATTTGTGTTTCTACGTTGATGTCTCTACTCTTTGATTTTGTAATTAAATGTGTTTGAAGCTTTTTGGAGGTGTTTTGCATGTTAGATTAATTAATAAGCTAATTAGGTGTAATTAAGCTTATTTGATTAATTAGTGATTAAAGTTGTCATTCTAGAGTTTTAATTCCACTCAATTATAACCTAGAATTGTTCTTAAGTTATTTCAAGTGGTGAGATTTTTTTTTGTGAATTATTGAATTGATTAAAGCATTAAATTAAATCAATTTAGTGTAAATTATGCAATTGGTGTAATCTATGAAATTAGGGTTCTAAACCAAATCCAACTTTGGGACTTTTCATATATGTTGCATATTATGATGTATATATGATGTATATCAAATTTGGGATAGATTGGATTTGATCTTGACATGTTTTGAATATTTGGGGCCAAATCGTAATTAATTGAAACTTGGAGACCCTCTCGGCATTCTTGGAATATTGTGGGGATCTTGTTGCAATTTCTGATTTGATGTATTGGACATGTTAAAAATCATTTTAGAACAAATTTAGAATTATCCAAAATTATATTTGACAATTTTAGGACTAAAATGATCAAATTGTAAAACTTGGTGGTAATTCGGTAATTAAAGAAAATATGATCTATTGGGTTAAAATTTCAAATTTCAAATATTGGTTAATTAAATAAATATGTTTATTTAATTGTTCTAAGAAACAAATTTTGAAATCAAAAATTCCGATTTTCTGCGTTCCGCCGCACTAACCCTGTAATTCCTTATAAAACCCCAACAAAATGGTATCAGAGCGAGTCTGATTCTGGACACCCGATATGATTATGCCTTTAAAATTCAATATTTAATTTAGTCTTTACTTTATGCATGCATGTATTTATTTAATTTGATTAAATAAAGTAAAAGCATCTTTTGCGGAAAAATCCCTATTTGAAAATAAGGTTTTTATTTAATATGAATTTGATGCATATTAATTGGTCAATCTTGTCAATACCACTTATCAATAAATTTTCTGCGACTATATTTGAGAACGTGCCAAAGATGTGAGGATATGGCCGTAGAAATTTATCTATACCGGATATATTTGATATCAAGTGAATTCAAGCGAAATCGGAATCCTGAACGTGCCAAAGCTGTTAGGGTTTCGCAAGTATCTTGAATTTATCATTGACAAGTCTAACCTTGGTACGCCTCCTCGTGAACGTGCCAAAGCTGTCACAATGAAAAACGATCAGGACCGAAAACTTATGAGTCACTATTGAGTGATTGACAATGAGTTGTCTACCTAATGAATATATGTAGGCGAGAACGTACCAAAGTTGTGAGTTGAAATATATTCATGGGGTCCACCTTTCACTATTATGTTATGATTTGATTATCGCATATTTTGTATTCTGTTTAGGGATTACAGTTTTACATGAAATAGTGGGAGGGGCATTTTTAGATTAAAAATCCATGATCAAGTTAATGCATTATGATATATTATGAAACTGTTTAATCTGCTAATTGTTTATTCGCTATCTATTTGATAGATTTGTGATGGCAACACCTTCGACCAATCCTTTTGCTCATATGCTTGATACGAATAAGCTAAAAGACGCTGAGAACTTTGCATATTGGGAAATGGATTTGAGGATTGTCCTCAATTCCGAGAAGATGGGATACATTTTGGAGGGTATATTACCGCTTATTATATCTCCAGATGCATCTCTTGAAGAATTTGAGACTTTCCAAAAATACAAGGATGATGATTTAAGAGTTAAATCATTCATTCTAAGTTCTCTTTCTTCTGAGCTTAAGAAGCAATACTTTGAGATGCACGATGCATATAGCATGATGGCACAACTTCGTGAATCGTTCATGAACTAGGAGCAGGTCGTGGTTCATAGAGTTTCAATGGAATTGTTACATTCTAAACTTGATGAGGGGTAGGCCGTGAGCCCGCATGTGCTTTATTTGATAGATTTGATCGAGCAATTGAGATGTCAAGATTTCCCTCTCAATGAAACTCTAGGACATAGTGTCATTCTCGGTTCGCTCCCAGTGTCATATCGCCAATTCGTTATGTAATTCAATATGAATGGGATTCACTGCTCTTACCGTGAGTTGCATAGGATGCTTCACACAACAGAGGAAGATTTAAAGAAGGGAATTGTGACTCGCCTTCCGAAACCTACTTCACTATCCGCCTCTTCCCAATCCAAGTCGAAGGGGAAGAAGATAAAAGGAAAGAAGAAGAAAGGCTTCAATATTCCTCCACATGTTAAGGTAGCGAAGCTCAATAGAGCTTCTGAAGATAAGTGCCACCACTGCCAGAAAGTCGGGCACTGGAAAAGAAACTATCCGAACTATTTTGCACAGATAATGAAGGAAAAAGTATCGACATCAGATACTTTTATTTTTCCTATTATTGATATCTCATTGGCTTGTGAAGCTATGATATCTAATTGGATTTTAGATTCTGCTTGTCCTATTCACATTTGCAATACGTTACAGGTGCTGACGGAAAGTAGACAGTTGAAATCTGGGGAGATGCAGTTGTGATTCGGGAGTGGCAACTCTCTGGATGCGGTTGCAATGGGCATATGCAAGATTCCCTTACCCAGTGGGAGACTTTTGTTAAATGACTGCTATTTTGTGCCAGGATGTGTGGTGAATATTATATCTCTTTTTGTATTAGATACTGAAGTATATAATGTAAATATTAAGAATCGTTCTTTGTATTTATATGATTGTAATAATATTCAGATCCTTTGTTGTCCAAACAAGCATGGTCATTACATATTGCGTACCTCACAAGATATCTTTAATACTAGAATTAATAAACATAAACAACCTGATATAAATAATACTAAACTTTGGCATATGCGGTTATGGTTAAGAATGGTTTGATACATGATCTCACCATTGAACCTTATCCAACTTGAGAATCTTGTATTCAGGGTAAAATGACCAAAGCCCCATTTTTGGGTGTTGGACACCGAGCCACTGACTTATTGAAACTCATACATTCTGATGTATATGGTCTCATGAGTCAGACTGCACACAGTGGTTTTTCATACTTCATGACCTTTACCAATGATCTGTCACGATACGGTTATGTTTATCCGATGAAACATAAATCAGAAATCTTTGAAAAGTTCAAAGAATTCCGAAATGAAGTTGAAAAATAGACTGGTCAATATATTAAATGTCTTCGATCTGATCGATGCGGTGAATATATGATTGGAGAGTTCACTGATTATTTAAAGGAGAATGAGATTCTCGCTCAATATAATTCTCCAGACACTCCGCAAAACAATGGAGTGTCAGAGAGGAGAAATCAGACATTATTGGATATGGTCTGATCGATGTTGAGTTATACAGATTTTTCCTATTACTTATGGGGTTATGCTCTATTAACTGCCGCCCATCTCCTGAATAAGATTCCTTCTAAAGCTGTTCATACGACTCTGTATGAGATATGGATCGGTAGAAAATCGAATCTTAGTTATGTTAAGATTTGGAGGTGTCCTACATACGTCAAGATGGCTCAACAGAACAAGCTTTTTCCTCGATGGAAAAAGTTTAGGTTTGTTGGGTATCCTTCAAATATGAAAGGATATTTATTCTATGATACTGAGCATCGAAATGTGTTCGTAGCTCGCTTCGTAAAATTTCTAGAAATATAATTTTTGTCTGAAGTTGGTGATCATAGACAGGTTGAACTTGATGAAGTACAACCTAGAACCAACAAACCAACGGAGGAACCTGAAGTTCAAGAAGATGAAGAACCTTCAACACACACACTCCGTAGGTCACAAAGGGTATCTAGACCTCCTGAACACTTGTATTTGATACAAGAAAAGAGTCTGGATGTTCTCTTAGTTGAAGAGACTGACCCTTTTACCAATAGAGAATCGATGTTGAACATCGACTCCGTGAAGTGGCAAGACGCCATGAAATCCGAAATGGACTCAATGTATGAGAATCAAGTTTGGAACTTGGTTCTGCTTCCCGAAGAAATTGTTCTTATCGGTTGTAAATGGATTTACAAGAGGAAGAGTGGGGCCGATGGAAAGGTTGAAACCTTTAAGGCCCGACTGGTAGCTAAAGGTTACTCACAGTGACCTGTTGTCGACTACGATGAAAATTTTTCGCCAGTTGCGATGCTAAAGTCTATAAAGACTTTGTTGTCTATAGCTGCTTACCATGATTACGAGATTTGGAAAATGGATGTCAAAACGGCTTTTCTAAATGGATTTCTTGATGAAGAAATCTACATAGAACATCCGGAGGGTTTTACATCCAGCGAGAACTCGGGCATGGTATGCAAGCTAAAGAAGTCCATTTATAGACTTAAACAAGCTTCACGAAGTTGGAATCTTCGATTCGACGAGATAATCAAATTGTCTGGTTTTCTCAAGAATTCGGAAGAATCTTGTGGGTATAAGAAGGCCAATGGGAGTATGGTGGTATTTTTAATTCTTTATGTTGATGACATCATTATCATTGGGAATGCTATCAGGATGATGCAAGGCGTCAAAGCTTACCTCTGTAAGAATTTCTCCATGAAGGACCTGAGTGAGCTTCTTATGTCTTAGGCATAAAACTCTATAGAGATAGAGAAAGAAAGCTTATTGGGTTATCCAATCAACGTACATAGATAAGATCTTAGAACGGTATAATTTTGGTAACTGTAAGACAGAAAATATATCGTTCAGACATGGCTTACATCTTTCGAAGAAGATGTGTCCACAAACAGAATATGAGAAGATTAGAATGTCTAATCAGCCTTATGCTTCGTGTTTGGGCAGTATCTGTTGGGGCAGTTGTGGAACCCATAGGGTTAGATCGGTGCCCCGGGCAGTGGAAATGGGTCTAACCAAGGATATCAAGTATGGGTGTAATTGTAAATTATTTAATGAAATACAATATTCTATTACGAGTGTATAGGAAAAAATCGGGACTGAATCGGAGTCCGGAAACTCCCGAATGAGAGAAAACAAAATTGCCGAGCGCCAAGGACGTGGCGTGCGTGAGTCAAGGCCGAAAGGTTTTTTTTATTATTATTTTTGTTTTCTTTGTTTCTTTTCAAAATGCTCAGCTCTCTGGATTCCACAGAGTTGATGCAATTAGGGTCTATTACCCTAATTGCTTCCGGTCTTCCCTAAACACTTCAAAAATATTTAAAATTAATTTTTAATTTCAAAACCAATATAAACACAGTTATAGAATAAAAATCAAGTTTTTAAAAATATCAAATATTTTTACAAAAACATAAATTTATTCTAAATACGCACTTGCGTAAATTTTGAATCCAATAAACAAACCAAATTAGAATCCCAATAAGAAATGTCTTGTGAAGATTCAAGGTCACTCAAAGGTGGTCAAGTGATTCTAGAATGGTAGTCATAGCTCTAAGCTTTAATCTAAAGTTCCAAACTCAAATTAATTGTTCCATGTCCAACATGAACATCTTTGACCTAATTACAAACATGTTGTGTTTATACTTCTAAAGTATCCTAACACAATTGATTAGCCTTATTCAACATTAAGCTATGTGATCATGCATCTAATACACAAATAAACATAGCTTAGGAGAAGATCAAACATTACCTAGTAAGCTTGATGCAAGATCCAATCTACTTCTCCGTGTTGAAATTGTTGGAGAATCTCCAAGGTGTGCAAGCTCGACTTCAAGATCCAATCAAAATTTCCAACGCAAGTAAGCTTCACATCAAGATCTAATTTTTATTTCTCCTTGTTGAAATGTTTTAGAGACCTCACAAGCTTCTCTAAACACATCTCTAACTTAGTCTAATCTCTCTAAGAATTTGCTTATATTTGAACTTGTAATTAAAACCTTCATAAAGCTTTCTATTTATAGCAAAACTTAGGTAATTTTTAATTAATAAAAGTTGTGATCAACTTTTAAGTGGGCTTAATCCAATTTGTCCAAATATGTATAATTAGGTGTGACTAATCTCCATTGTCTCCCACTTTAATTTAATCCAATTATATCAAGCCAAGGATTAGGAAATGGATTAGTTAAAATTTTCCACTTGATTTAATCCAATTAAATCAATCCAAAACCACCTATTATTACATACTTACAATTACCATAATATCCTCAAATGGTAGAGATAATTATAATTTTACAATTAAGCCCTTGTGTAATTATTGAATTAATCCAATTAGGTCAAAGTAAATAATCAAGGTTATCCATAACACTTGATTATCTTAGTTGATAATTATAATATCGAATATTATCTTTTATCAAAATTAATCGGCTACCCAAGTGCTCAACGAGTAAACTTCATATTGGGACTCTCTAAGTTCAGACACGTTCGTCATATAAGCCTAGCTAATATGTACGTAATTCGGCCACCTCTGAATTCGCAAAGCACGAACGACCTTTCTGAACTATACAAGTCGAGGTCATCACATATGTTTAACAATCCCTCCGTCGTAGGCTATCCGAGTTGTGCTTGGGAAACATAAATATACCGTCAAGTTTCTAATTTCGCACATCTCATGTCGACATGTCCACGATTCTTTACAACTGATGCGATCCACCCTAGGTGATCGGCTTTGGCCAAAGTCTTTAAGAATCGTGACTTTACATACATGGATACCTAAACCTCTTATGGTACACATATGGGCCAACGGATCCTATCGCTTCGCACTTTATTACTGAGTGCATCGGTCCACACCCAACGAACATCTAGAGGCCAGACCATGAAAGGTTTCTAACATACATGGCGTCAAAGTGTAGATGATCTCACACAAAATCATTGTTATCCTATAGTCAAAGGATTACATTTGCTACTCAACTCGAGGAGATTGATATTGACGGTGGTGTGTACTTCCAACTATTAGGAATCACATGTGAGTCATTCAGTATTCGCTCCAACGAATACCCACATGTCTATACGAGTTTCCAAAACTCATGATACATCGCGTTAAACCATTGGAACTCCAATTCCAATATACGACATGTGCTAGTCTTCTAGGTTATAGAAATATGACCGTATTCCAAAACCAACGACCGGGAATATTTTCTTTAAGAATAGTTTACAACCAGTGTCAAGATTATTCTAAGGTCGATGTCATTCTTAGCATATTTATACATCAATTTAATACGCGTAATGACAATACCATTATAAGGTATGAAATGAAAAATATAGTTATTTTATTAATAAATAATAAAATGTACAAATTGGATTGGCACTCCAAGCACCAACTTCATCAAACTCCCACTTACTTAGTGCCAATCTGGATGGTACCATAGTCCTATCTCCTCCACATGTTTATCGAATAACTTAGGAGGTAAGGCCTTGTAAGCGGATCCGTTATGTTGTCTTGTCCTTGAACCTTTAAGACCACTATGTCTTTTCTTTCAATAATCTCTCTAATTACGCGATATTTCTTTCCACGTGTTTAGACTTGGAAAACGCCCTCGGCTCTTTAGCCTGCGCGATGGCTCTGTTATTATCACAGTATAATGGGATCGAATCCACAATACTAGGCACAACACCAAGTTTTGTGATAAAATTTATAATCCAAATAGTCTCTTTAGCATCTTCTGAAGCCGCTATAAATTCTGCCTCAGTGGTGGAATCAGCTTTTGAGCCTTACTTTGAACAACGCCAACTAACAGCACCACTGTTGAGGGTAAATATGTATCCTGATGTAGATTTTCTATCATCTGGATCTCCCTGGAAGTCGTAGTCCGTATAACCCTTAACTTGTAGCTCATCTTCTCCATATATCAGAAACTTATCCTTGGTGCCTTTAAGATATTTCAGAATATGTTTAACGGTTGTCCAATGATCATTACCTGGATCAGATTGATATCGGCTGGTCACATTGACGCTAAAACTGATGTCAGGTCTAGTACATAACACATCATACATTATGCTTCCAATACAAGAAACATATGCCAAGTTAGACATCCTAATTCTCTCTTCCTTAGTTTGAGGGGCCATTTTCTTCGAAAGATGTATGTCGTATCGGAAAGGTACATTTGTTGCTTTGCAGTTGGTAAAACTTTACCTTTCTAACATCTTGTCAATGTACGTCGATTGTGACAACCCTATAAGCTTCGTAACTCTATCTAGGTAGAGCCTTATACCTAATATATAAGAAGCTTCACCCATATCTTTCATGGAGAAGTTCTTGCAAAGGTAGGCTTTCACACTTTGCATCATCCCGATATCATTTCCTATGATAAGGATGTCATCTACATACAAGATCATAAAAACTATCATGCTCCCACTGACTTTCTTATAAACACATGATTCTTCCTCATTTTTGATGAATCCATATAATCTAATTATCTCATGAAAATGACGATTCCAGCTTTGGGATGCATGTTTAAGTCCATAAATAGACTTTTGGAGCTTACAAACCAAGTTTGAAGTCTCACCGGATACGAAACCCTCTGGTTGTTCCATATAGATATCTCTTCAAGGAATCCATTTAGGAAAGTGGTTTTCACATCCATCTGCCATATCTCATAGTCATGATATGCATCAATGGCTAAAAGAATCCTAATGGATTTTAGCAGGCTACTGGTGAAAAAGTTTCCTCATAGTCAATCTCAGGACGTTGAATGTGACATTTCGCTACCAGACGGGCCTTAAGGGTTTCCACCTTTCCATCGGGCCCTCGCTTCCTTTTGTAAACCCATTTACAACCAATAGGTTTAACTCCTTCAGAAAGTTCAACTAAGTCCCATACTTGATTGGCATGCATTGAATCCATTTCGGATTTCATGGCTTCCTGTCATTTTCCCGAATCGATATCTAATATCACTTCTTTATACGTAGTCAGATCTGTTTCCTCCAAAAGGAGAACATCAAGGCTCACATCAGAGTTAAAAACAGTATCACTATGAGTCTAGATATTAATCTTGATATGACTCTATAGAACCTAATTTGTAATATCTTTTACCTAGTTGGATCTCTGGTTCCACTCTCAATAATTGGGATCAAACTCATTCAATCTATCTATCTAATTTAAACTTTCTCTCAAAAAATTGTTTTTCAATAAAATTTCCAAAGCGAACAACAAATACATTTCATTACTCAGAATCGTAGAATTGATATCCCATGGAATTATCAGGATATCCAACGAACCAACATTTATACCCTCTAGGTGATAGTTTATCCCGCTGCGCAATTCTGACGTATGCAGGACAACCCCAAACTTTAAATGCTTAAGACTTGAATTTCTACCGATCCATATCTGATAGGGGGTCGTAGAAACAGCTTTCAATGGAACCCTATTAAGTATGTAGGCAGCAGTTTGTAAAGCGTAACCCAAAAGGTAGTAAGGAAGATCTGTATAGCTCATCAGTGTTCGTACCATATCCAATAAAGTATGATTTCTACGCTCAGACACTTCATTGTGTTGAGGTGTTCCTGGTGGGCTATATTGGGCGAGAATTCCATTCTCCCTTAAATAAATTCTAAATTCTTCACTCATGTATTCACTGCCTCGATCTGATCTAAGACATTTGATGAATTTAATGGTTTGTTTTTCTACTTCGTTTCAGAATATTTTGAACTTGTCAAATATTTCCGCCTTATGTTTCATCAGATAGACATATCATTTGTGAAAGTTACAAAGTATGTGGAACCATCATGAGCGGCATGATTTAATGGACCACACACATCACTGTGTATTAGCTCCAGTAATCTCCAGCACGGTGTCCAACACCTTGAAATGGGGCCTTTGTCATCTTTCCTTGGATACATGACTCACAAATCGGATAAGGATCTAAGGTAAGATTTTCAATCAAACCATCATTTACCAATTTGGATAGACGTCTAGCACCTATGTGGCCCAATCTCATATGCCATAATTCAGCATTATTTAGTTCAGACTTCCTACTTGTATTTTTCTCTATATTAAAGACATCTCTACATGTTTCCATAACATAGTGACCGTTTGATAAAGAACATTCACATTTCAATAAATTATCTTTATCATACAAACATAAAGTTTCATCATTAATGTTTATTTTATATCCTATTTATCTAATATTGGCAGCGATATTATTTGTCTGATAAGTGAGGGAACATAATAACAATCATGCAAATCTAATTTACATCCATTTGGGAGATCTAAAACAACTGTTCCTATGGTCTTGACATCCAATGTCTTGCCATTGCCAACTCTAAGCTGGATCTCCCCTTTATTTAGCCTTCTTTTAACCCTCATTTCCTGCAGGGAATTGCAAATATGAGTAGGACTGCCAGTGTCTAACACCTATCCACTATTTGCATCTAAGGCTAAGGAGATGTCAATAATTGGAAAAATAAAAAGCGTATGAGGGTCCTGCATTTCCTTTAAGCTTGGACAGTCCTTCTTCCAGTGTCCAGACTTCTAGCATTGTAGACATTGATCACGAGCTACTTTCAGCTTTTGTTGGAGTCTTTCTTTTCGTTCCGTTTGAGTTTTTTGCGCTTGCTTCTTGAGTTTTTCTTAATATCTTCTTCTTCCCCATCTTTATTTTCTTTGAATTCCCAGAAGTCTTTGAAGAGCCAGCTCTACCATGGAGATATAATGTGGGGTTGCCTTTCTTCAAATCTTGCTCCGCCGTGCATAGCATGTTATGAAGTTCTTCGTATGTGGCTTGCATCGAATACATATGGAAATTTAATACAATGCTAGCATAAGAACCAGTCAAAGAAGACATAATCAAATTACGGCCCGCCGTTCATCAAACACAATGCCCTATCGTTCCAGATATTGAATCTGGTCGATCAAATCAAAACATGAGTGCTGACAGCTCCTCCCTCCTTGAGTTCAGCACGGAACAATTCCTTAGACCTTCAATAAAGTTTGATCTCTTGATTTGCCTCGAAACACTCCTTGAGTGTTCGTTTGATGCTCCAAGCATCTGGTACTTCAATGTACTGTCTCAGCAAATCTGGAACAATCGATCCCAAGATGTAGGATTTCACCTTCAGGTTATCATCCTTCCATCTATCAAAAGTTTCTCGCTCTTCTGGAGTGGAGTCTGGATCGATATCAACAGGCAGTGGATTGATAGTGGCATAAGTCAAATTTTTATACTCCAAGACAAGGCGTATGTTCATTTCCCATTCGAAATAGTTTACATCTCCTTTTAGCTTATTGGAATCCAAAAGTTTCATCAATGGATTAGTGGCAGCCATCTACAAGACAACATCTTTGAGTAGTAGCAGAACAATTTTCATTTCAAAAGTGATAACACTAATTGATTATGGAATTTTAAATCTATTAGTGCCATCCCACTACTTTACGTAATTCCGTAATCTCCCTAAACGGAAAAATAGAAATTTGACTATCAAAATTTCATAGCGGGAAGTGATCCCATGACATTTACTCCAGCCTCACACTAATGACGATATTGGCCTTTGTAAACTCATTAGGTAGACCTTCAAGGTCAATCACTTCATGTGACTCATAGTTTGGTCCTGAATCGTTTCTTATCCTCACAATAATGACGATATTGGATTAAGACGAGTTCTAGGTGTATACTTGTCAATGTGCACTAATGAGCTTCGCATGTACACCCTCACACTAATGACGATATTGGGTGACTACGTCAACTCATCACGCTACATCTAATATTTTACCGAAGCGACCTAAGTTCCGAGCACTTATACCCTCACACTAATGATGATATTGGATATAAGTAGTAATAACTCATTCATCTCCGTATTGACAAGACGGACCATCCAATAATGCTCCAACATTATTAATACTATTACTTAAAAGTAATCACCTAATCACGGGAGATTTACAATCAAGTCATTAACTTAATTAGGTCAAAGTTTTAATTTAAAACATGCATACATATCTAATATGTCTTATGCATAATTAAATTAAAATTACTATGGCATATATTCAAAAACATGTGTTGTGTGGTTAAGCCTTTGCTACTGATACCATTTTGTTGGGGCAGTTGTGGAACCCATAGAGTCGGATCGGTACCTCGGGCAGCGGAAATGGGTCTAACCTATGGATATCAAGTATGGGTGTAATTTTAAATCATTTAATGAAATATTATATTCCATTACGAGTGTATAGGAAAAAACCGAGACTGAATCGAAATCCGGAAACTCCCGAAGGAGAGTAAATAAAATTCCCTCACACGCGCCGCCCAGGCTTGAAAGTTTTTATTTTTATTTTTTATTTTTATTTTTTGTTTTCTTTGTTTCTTTTCAAAATGCTCAGCTCACTGGATTACAAAGAGCTGATGCAATTAGGGTCTATTTCCCTAATTGCTTCCGGTCTTCCCTAAACACTTCAAAAATATTTAAAATTAATTTTTAATTTCAAAACCAATATAAACACATGTTATAGAATAAAAATCAAGTTTTTAAAAATATCAAATATTTTTACAAAAACATAAATTTATTCTAAATACGCACTTGCGTAAATTTTGAATCCAATACACAAACCAAATTAGAATCCCAATAAGAAATGTCTCGTGAATAATTCTAGGTCAACCAAAGGTGGTCAAGTGATTCTAGAATGGTAGCCATAGCTCTAAGCTTTAATCTAAAGTTCCAAAATCTAATTAATTGTTCCATGTCCAACATGAACATCTTTGACCTAATTACAAACATGTTGTGGTTATACTTCTAAAGTATCCTAACACAATTGATTAGCCTTATTCAACATTAAGCTATGTGATCATGCATCTAATACACAAATAAACATAGCTTATGAGAAGATCAAACATTACCTAGTAAGCTTGATGCAACATCCAATCTAGTTCTCCTTGTTGAAATTATTGGAGAATCTCCAAGGTGTGCAAGCTCGACTTCAAGATCCAATCTCGATTTCCAACGCAAGCAAGCTTCACATCAAGATCTAATCTTGATTTCTCCTTGTTGAAATGTTTTAGAGACCTCACAAGCTTCTCTAAACACTTCTCTAACTTAGGCTAATCTCTCTAAGAATTTGCTTGTATTTGAACTTGTAATTAAAACATTCATAAAGCTTGCTATTTATAGCAAAACTTAGGCAATTTTTAATTAATAAAGTTGTAATCAACTTTTAAGTGGGCTTAATCCAATTTGTCCAAATATGTATAATTAGATGTGACTAATCTCCATTGTCTCCCACTTTAATTTAATCCAATTAAATCAAGCCAAGGATTAGGAAATGTATTAGTTAAATATTTGCCACCTTGATTTAATCCAATTAAATCAAGCCAAAACCACATATTATTACATACTTACAATTACAATAATATCCTCAAATGGTAGTGATAATTATGATTTTACAATTAAGCCCTTGTGTAATTATTGAATTAATCCAATTAGTTCAAAGTAAATAATCAATGTTATCCAATAACACTTGATTATCTTAGTTGATAATTATAATATCGAATATTATATTTTATCAAAATTAATCGGCTACCCAAGTGATCAACCAGTAAACTTCATATTGGGACTCTCTAAGTCCAGACACGTTCGTCATATAAGCCTAGCTAATATGTACGCAATTCGGCCACCTTCGAATTCACGAAGAACACGAACGACCTTTTTGAACTATACAAGTCGAGGTCATCACATATGTTTAACAATCCCTCCATTGTAGGCTATCTGAGTTGTGCTTAGGAAACATAGAATATACCGTCAAGTTTCCAAGGCGCACATCTCATGTCGACATGTCCACGATTCTTAACAACTGATGCGATCCACCCTAGGTGATCGGGTTTGGCCAAAGTCTTTAAGAATCGTGACTTTACATAAATGGATACATAAACCCCTTTATGGTACACATATAGGCCGACAGATACTATCTTGCTTCACACTTGATTATTGTGTGCATCGGTCCACACCCAACGAACATCTAGAGGCCAGACCATGAAAGGTTTCTGACATACATGGCATCAAAGTGTGGAGGATCTCACACAAAATCAATGTTATCCTACAGTCAAATGATTACATATGCTACTCAACTCGAGGAGATTCATATTGATGGTGGTGTGTACTTCCAACTATTAGGAATCACCTATGAGTCATTCAGTATTCACTCCAATGAATACCCACATGTCTATACGAGTTTCTAAAACTCATGGTACATCGCGTTAAACCATTGGAACTTCAATTCCAATATACGACATGTGCTAGTCTTCTAGGTTATAGAAATTCGACCGTATTTCAAAACCAACGACCATGAATATTTTCTTTAAGAATAGTTTACACCTAGTGTCAAGACTATTCTAAGGTCGATGTCATTCTTAGCATTTTTATACATCAATTTAATACGCATACCATTATAAGGTATGAAATAAAAAATATAGTTATTTTATTAATAAATAATAAAATGTACAAATCGGAGTGGCACTCCAAGCACCAACTCCATCAGCATCATGTATGCCATGTTATGTACAAGGCCTGCTATCAGCTTCACAGTTAGTGTGACCAGCAGATATCAGTCCAATCCAGGAAATGACCATTGGATGTCCATTAAACATATCCTCAAGTATCTTAAAGGTACTAAGGATAATTTATTATCTATGTAGGAAACTAATTGCATGTTAATGGGTATACGGATTCCGATTTCCAATCGGATCCTGATGATAGAAAGTCTACATCGGGATTCGTGTTTACCCTTAACGGAGGTGTAGTTTGTTGGAAGAGCTCCAAACAGGGGTCGACGGCTGATTCCACCATAGAGGCATAATATATTACAACTTCTGAAGTTGCAAAGGAAGTTGTATGGGTTAGGAACTTTATCACAGAATTGAGAGTAGTCCCAAGTATCGAGAATCTGATTCTGTTATACTGTGATAATATTGGAGCCATTGCGCAAGCAAAAGAACCAATGGCACATCAGAAGTCGAAGCATGTGGAACGAAAGTACCACATAATTCGAGAGATTATGTCGCGAGGGGACAATATCGTGTGCAAGGTATCGAGTGAAGATAATGTAGCAGACCTGTTTACCAATGCCATACTTCCAAATTTATTTGATAAACATGTGGAATCGATGGGTATTAGATACAATCGATATTGGCACTAGAGTAAGTGGGAGATTTTGTAGGGGTTGGTGCTCTGAGCGCCAATTTTTTTTATGTATTTCCTTGTAAATACTAATTTAAGATTTTATTATGAATAAAATAAACAGTTTCTTTTATATAACATCCTCTTTTATATGGTAAAGACGTAACAGACCTTATAATGATTAGTTATGATACTGTTGCAAAAGCGTCGCAACTGACATTGAGTTGTATCATGACATTGTTATTCTTAGATAGTTTCTGGTCAAGGTTTACACTACTTGGTCAGTATAGTAAACCCGTTGAGACTGGTACCTGTCATATATTGGAATCTTAGATTGCGATGGTTTCTCAATGAACCATAAGTCTTGGAGACTCGTATAGACGTGTAGGTGTTTATAGTGGATAAACACTGAACGACTCACCGAAGATTCTTAATGGATGGTACATCAGCGTCAATAAGAATCTTTTTCAGGTTGAGTGAGCATGGTGATTCTTTGACTTGAGATACCACTGTGGATATATGAGTTATCCTTCACACTTAAATGACAGTCACGTCAACGATCTATTTAGATCAGACCTCCGCCTGTTCGTTGGGTGTGGACTGATGCCCAGGATATCCTATGTTTATCAAGAAATGATCTGTCAGTTCTGTGTACAGAGCATATGTATTCAATATGGAATTAGCATTTTGTTGAATCCACGGGCCCATGGTACACTGTAGAAATTAGTTTTAAGTGTTTTTATGGGATTGCTAATAGAAACGTCGATATGATTATATCTATAGAGATTTGAAGTTTACATCTATATCTCTGGAATAATCAGGATACTGTGACGGAGGGATTATACGTATGCACTGACCTCGACCTGTATGGTTTAGAGAGTTTATCTGTGTTCGTCATAATTTACGGGTGGGTGAATTATGGTCACGAAATTTGATTTTGTGACGGATATGCCTGAACTTAGAGAGTCTCACTAATGAAATATACTCGTAGTGCACTATGGCAACTTTTTTATGAATAATACTGATTATTTATAATTCATTTAACGGTTAAACGAAAAATACATGCAATCAGAATCTAATCATCATTTCTGAATTAATGTGTATTTGTATTTAATACTTGATTTTATTAAATACACATTAATTAAATATCAAATTGTGATATTTGACATATATCATTCAAATATATGTATTTGAATATTTAATGTAAATATAATACATATATTAGGATATTTATATTTAATTATTTAAATGGTAAGTAATTAAGTTAATTAAATTATAAAATATCTTTTACATGATTATTGTTATAAGAATGACATGTTTTTATTGGCTCACTTGTAAGTTTATTTTATATATAAGATAAGTGTTATCTTTATCAAGTAAACTTGGACCAATGGAAATGAAATACAAAATGCAAAATTTATTGTTTTTGTTCATGACTTTCGACCATGACAAGGAAACACATATAAATTATTTTTGTTTTCATTTTTCATTACTAACACAAGTTAAACAAATATTTACAAATAGAGTTGAGAGAAAATGTGGAAGAAAAGAAAGAAAACAAAGACTAAAAGTTGGTATTTTGTAAGTATTTTCATACTTTCTTCTACATGGAAATTGTTTCTTTTAATCTTAGCTTCAATTTGCGTTGCTATGTTGATGTCTCTACTCTTTGAGTTTGTAATTAAATGTGTTTGAAGCTTGTTGGAGGTGTTTTGCATGTTAGATTAATTAATAAGCTAATTAGGTGTATTAAGCTTATTTGATTAATTAGTGATTAAAGTTGCCATTCTAGAGTTTTAATTCCACTCAATTATAACATAAAATTGTTCTTAAGTTATTTCAAGTGGTGAGACTTGTTTGGTGAATTATTGAATTGATTAAAGCATTAAATTAAATCAATTTTGTGTAAATTGTGAAATTGGTGTAATTTGTGAAATTATGGTTCTAAACCTAATCCAATTTTGGGGCTTTTCATATGTGTTGCATATTATGATGTATATCAAATTTGGGATTGATTGGATTTGATCTTGACATGTTTTGAATATTTAGGGCCAAATCGTAATTAACTGAAACTTGGAGACCCTCTCAGTATTCTTGGAATATTGTGGGGATCTTGTTGTAATTTCTAATTTGATGTGTTGCACATGTTAAAAATCATTTTAGAACTAATTTAGAATTATCTAAAATTATATTTGACAATTTTAGGACTAAAATGATCAAATTACAAAACTTGGGGGTAATTCGGTAATTAAAGGAAATATGATTTCTTGGGTTAAAATTTCAGATTTTAAGTATTGGTTAATTAATAAATATGTTTAATTAATTGTTCCAAGAAAAAATTTTGAAATCGGAAATTCTAATTTTCGGCGTTCCGCTGCGCTAACCCTGTAATTCCTTATAAAACCCCAATATACGGCACACTATACAAGACTCATGTGAAGATTTGTGCAGACAACCTCAATATCACTAAAACAATAGGCTTCTCAAAATCTGTGGAACTAGAGACTATGTCACATTAGTAAGAGATGATTGTCTACCCTGACCAAGAATAAGCTTACCAAGGATGCTGCACTAGATCCTTGCAACCATTATTTCTTTGGTAAGCAACACATATTCTTGTTTAAATTCTATTTGAAGAGAAAACTAGAGTTGCTCAGTCTGATGCATTCTGATGTTTGTGGTCACTTGGAGGTTGATTTATTAGACGGTAACAAATATTATTTGACTTTCATTGATGATGCTTCTTGGAAAGTGTGGGTGTATTTCCTTAAGACAAAGAATCAGGTCATGGATCAGTTCAAGTTGTTCCACACCATGGTAGAGCGTGAAACAGGGAAGAAGCTGGTGTGCCTCCATATAGACGATGGAGGTGAGTACAGTTCCAGAGAGTTCGATGCCTACTGTAGGAGACACGACATTCGATATGAGAGAAATGTTTCACGCACCCCACATCATAATGTTGTACCTGAAAGAATGAACCGCACTATTATAGAGAAAGTCAGAAGCATGATCAGTATGGCTAAGCTGTCAAAGCCATTCTAAGGAGAAGCTGTTCGTATCGCTTGCTACCTGATCAAAATATCACCATCTGTACCGTTGGAATTTGATATTCCAAATAAAGTATGGTCTGGTAAGAATCCATCATACTCTCACCTTAGAGTATTCGGTTGTTTAGCCGTTGCGCATGTATCCAATTAGCTTAGGTAGAAGTTCGATACAATGACTACTCTATGTATATTCCTACGTAGACCTGGCCGGTGGTTCGGTTCCGGTTTGGAACCGAACCGAACCGACCGGTTTCCGGTTCCATACTTAAGTGGAACCAGAACCTTGAACCGAACCGGAACCGACCGGTTCGGTTCCGGTTTCGGTTCGGTTTGAACCTTTTTTAAAAAAATTTCGAAAATAAATTACATTAATTTAATAAATAAATAAAATTATTAAATTGAAGAGCTTGAACTTAAATTTTAAAAAATTTAAGTTGCCTACGTATCCTCCAGGGGTGAGAGGAATCAAAGCTCACGTAATTCCATTACAATTTTAAGATATTTCCCCTTTGTAAATTTACAATTTTGTAATTATCAATCATCATTATCAGTTGATCCTTCAGCTCCGGTTCCACTTGCACTTGTTGTTGCATATGCATTATCGAACAAGTCTTCGAAATTATCGGGGGCATCTTCTTGTTGTCTCAGATCAGCTCGAGTCCAATCATCCACACAAGCTGTTGCTTCTAGAGTGCTTGGATGTAATGAAGATCGTCTAGCTTCCAATATATTACCTCCCAAGCTGAAGGCTTGCTCAACCGCAACGGTGGAAATAGATGCTGCCAATATGCACGTAATTAGTAAAATGAAGTTTTTCACCAAAGCTTAAAGAAAGATGTGCCATACAAATTAATTTCGCAAATTATTCTCTATTTTTTGCATCAGAATATTTAAATAAATCTACAGCACTCGTACCTCTACTAGATGATGCGTACCTGGCCATTTGAGTTTGCGTCGTATCAATTCCAAGTTCAACCGCATGATGTCTTTCCAGATGCTTGATCATATTATCGTATCCATCAGAAAATTTGTAGGAAACCCCACAATGGTTGCAAATTGCTCTTGAAGTATCATCGTCTTGGCGGTCTAAATGAAAATGATTTTTGAAAATATCCTAGGAACGAGCCTTAACTTCTCTTCTCCGTGATTGTGCACCAACACTAGGGCCGCTCTCTTGGGTTGGCATATTTGACATTATGTTCTCAAATGAGCTTGCCATTTTTTTAACGAAATAAGTAAGAAGAATAAGAAAATTGAGAATGATAATAACTAATTGAGATTTGAGATTGAGAATAAGAGAATTGTAGGAATTGAAAGAGTTGAGAAATTGGTGTGTTGAAATAATGAAAAATGAATCATATTTATAGAGTTCTAGAATTTTTTTTATACCAAAAATGCCCCTAAATATAACCGTTTTATTACCGTTATAGGAATATATTAGTAATTTACTATTTCATTTTTTTATGGCCGTTAAGGCCAAATTCTTTTTATTAGGGCAGGGAGCTTCCCCAACGACTACTAGCCGTTGGGGAAGGTATGGTTCCAACCGGAATCGAAGCCGTTGGGGAAGGTAGGGTTCCTGTTGGAACCCTATGGTTCCAACCAGTTCGTGTTGGGGTGGAACCCCAACCAAACCGGTCATTCACGGTTCCGGTTCCGAAATCAGAACCGATTGGAACCGAAACCATCCGGTTTCAACCGGTTCGGTTCCGATTCCGAACCGAAACCGTGGCCGGGTCTATTCCTACGCTATGGAGATGAAGAATTTGGATACATATTATGGGATCCGAAGGAAAAGATAGTCATCAGAAATCATGATGTAGAGTTTCTTGAAGATCAGACAATTGAGGACATTAAAAAGCCCAAGATGTCTTTCAATTCCAATGCCGATAGAAATCCAGACCCAACACCAGCACAATTAGCTACATATATGATGCACGGTGAAATTTCAGAAGCACAACGAGAGGAGGCAAATGAAGATGTTGAGCAGAGAGAGACACAACTCGTTTCATCAGAGATTACAAAAGAGAATGTTGAGCAGGGGGAACCGAAACCCCCTCCACTAGAAGCTACATGATCACCCATAGATTTGGATGATGACAGATCTCCTAAAACTAGTGGACCTCAGATAAGAAGATCTGAGCGAGGCAGGATTCCATAAACCAAATATCCGGGATCCGAATATATTCTTTTCACTGATGAGGGGGAGCTAGAGAATTTCCCACAATGCAAGAATGCACTGAGGAATAAATGGGTGAAGAAACATGGCAGCGGAACTGTGCTGTGCAGAGACACAGTGAAGTGTGTTGTGCAGAGACACAACCGACATGTCAACAAAAATGGCTAATCGAAACAAGCCATAGCTGTGTAGAGATATGGTCGGGATAGATGTAAGATGACATTCGTTTTGGATGTAGTTGGAGGTTGAGAGTTGTTGAGTCCAGCTGCATGCATGGTGGCTGTTAGTGTCCTAGACATGCCACGGGATCTCTAAGCGTGATTCGTGTGTGAATAAAATCAAAAATAAGTTGCGGAGGACTTACATTGATCGGCTTGAGTTCAAAACTTTTATGGATGTTGAAGCTTCCAAGCTCATGGGTGAGTATCCATATCACCTTCATTTGACTCCCTTATGAGCTAGCAAGAATAAATGGAATAAATTTTATCTCCCAATGAGAAACAAATTTGCTCGAGAGAGAGAGACAGAAGCAATCGGCCAAGCTGATCAAATCAGAAAACATTGAGCCTTTTTAAACAAGAAGAAGCAGAGGCCATTTGCCTTTTAACGCCCAATTCAAAATTCAGAGAATCAAAAGACATTTACTCAGCCAATCCAAAATAATAAATCAATTGCTTTTCTTTTTCAGCATTTTAAGAAACAAGTCAGTGGCCATTTCGGCCTTGACTTTTCTTTGTTTCTTTTTGGCCTCTCTTCAAAAGAGAGAAGTCAGTGGCTTGCTTCTTTCGGGCGATTGCTAATTTTTCAAGAAGAAGGCTAATGGTTTTTTTGCCATTGTTTTAAAACCAAGGCTGTGGCCTTTATTTTGACACATTACAGAGAGAAGTCAAAATGAAATTAATGGCTACTTACTTCCAAAGTAAAGAAAAATAAAATGGCCTTTCGGCCAATTGTTTTTTTCATTTGGCATTTTTTATTGACTTCTTTGTGGCCATTCGGCCAAGAGCAAATAAGGCAATTCGGCATAAAATACCAGGGAGAGAGAGTGATTAATTTCCAAAATTAAATGTGATGAGTGTTTTATAAGATTCCACCAAAACCAATCACTCATATCTATCACCAAATATGACTAATGATGTAAGTGAAATGAGCCCCACTTTAAATTCAAAATTCAAGTAGGTTTGCTCAACACACTTCGGGCTCGGATTCGTTTAATCCGATTAAACGAATTTTCTGTTGCGATATAATTAAATACAATTTAATTACATAATAATACCCAGTAAAATTATTACGAAAATCGCTCGCGAATTAATTCCAAATTAATTCGTTCGCTAAAATTAAAATCCAATTTAATTTCCCGTTGAAATCCAATTTCAATTAATATATCTAATATATTATTTAGCCCAATTAATAAATTAAATAGTAAAATCTAATTTCACCATTAAATTTATTTTATCGATTAATTTCAAATTAATCGCGTTTTCTCTTCTCGACGAATTTAATCCCAGATAAATTCTCGACGCAATTAATCCCAGATTAATTCTTTCTCTGATAATTAATCCCAGATTAATTCTTACCGTAATTAATCCCAGATTAATTTTCTCTCTCATAATTAATTCCATATTAATTCTGTTCGAGTCAAATATCATCGGTGAATCTTTGGGATGCGACCCAAGAGATCCCTGGATATGTTGGCAGTAAATACGGTCATCGGACTATCCGAACACGTGCGTACCCAGTACCACGTATTTACCGATTTACAAGACATGGTTGGCTTCTAGCAAAGCACTGTGCCTACCCAATTCTCCATAAATATTCTTCTACGGAATACATGATCTTTGTCAGGCGTAGTATAGTATTGCGTATTACGATCTAGTATCGGATGTCAAATGCAAAGCCTGGGGCTGGAGTTGTGTCTGCCTCGTACGAAGCATATATCGAATCACAAGCAACTAGTCTCTTTATGATCGGAAAGTCATGACCTAGTCATACTTCCCCGATGACTATAGCACTTAGAGTACCAGTTCTGTATCCCTGCGTGATCATCATCTCCATATGACTGAAGTGATACTTCCATCTTGACATCACACCCAATACACTACGATTCTCAGTACCCAGAAGAGGCGTACACAGAACCTGTTAAAGCTCTGGACGACCAAAACCAAAGTATATTGATTATCGCAAGTATTAGCGATGCAAGTCTCAGGTTAAGACCAAATACACCTACCCTGATTCGGATTCCCATAGACACATAGTCATACTACCAATGGGATTCCGATGGGTCTATCCAGAGCGAAGCTGTTCTCGTACCATCGGTAAAAAGAACCTCCTATTACACTTGCATGAGTATCCAATACCCAAATATATGAGAACTATGTCGTTACGCTTCCATAACACGCACAAGTGTAATACTAGTCTATTCCGCATTATCGATGTCAGTCTCAATAATACTACGACTAGGATGTTTAATGATTAAACCTTTTGTGGATTAATACTGTCTCATATCTTATTAATCTGGAACTAATCATAAGGACTTTTATCATTTATATATCCATGTAATCCAATTACAAATGATAAAAGAGCAATTTCCTTTGTCACATAGTTAATTTGTACAACAACACCATTTCTGTACAAATAGTGATGCTATGGGTCATAATTGTCCAACAGTGGCATGCTCTGTCAACCACCATGCAAGCATCCAAACCACCTTTAGGTAGAGTTTGAAAAATGAGCAAACTTACAAAATAACTTTAGGTGGAAACTATTCAATTGTTGACATTTAAGCCATTATTTTGGCTATAAATTGAGAGCTAATTGAGAGCTCAAATCATCCCCCAACAAGTAGGCCTCAAGAAAGCTTAGAGTGTAAGCTTCAAGTAAGAGAGCTTTGAGAGTATAGTTAGTGCGTGAGGATTTTATAACAAGCTTTGTAATACTTATAAATTCTATTCAAGAAATAATATAGAGTATTTATTTTTCCTCACAAAATATTTTTCAGTGATCAGAGATCAGAACAGAAAAAAATGGTAAAGGATATGTAATATGTACGACATAATAATTTTGGGGATGATTTCGACCTTGCGAAAGTCCGAATTTGAGGAAGATTTCTTAATAAGATTTATAGGTATGAATTTTAAATGCATGTAATTTTTACATGTTGTAATTTATAATTGAGATGAAGGAGGTACACGTGTTTGAATAATATTGTTCTAATATCATCAATCTCTTATGAATATAATTGATATTTTGATCCCTTTTTCACTTAAAATATATCGACAATAATATTTATTTTAATGTTTAAGATTTTTAAATCAATAATTTATAATTTATTTCATGAAATACTGTATATTTTAAGGGATATTTAGTTTTAAAATTAAAATTTAGTAAAAACAAATAAACAATTTGATAAGATATAATCCTCACGCTTTGGCAAGGAATTTCTTTAGGATATTGATCAAAATCATCTCCAACAATATCCACTCTCAACTTTTTCTATTTCATAGGATATTTTTTGTGATATTTTAATGATATTCATACTTCAAGTAATTGTATATAATATATTTTAGTCTCTCTAAAAAATATACAACTGTTTTTCCTTTTACACAAATAACATTGAATTGAAATTTATTTTTTTTGTCAGGATTTAAGTGATATCATATTACGATTTCTTTATTTTATTTATTTTTGTTATTTGTCTTTTGATTATTAGAAGTTAAGATAATAAATAACTAATTCAAAATATAATGAGATTAGGTATGTTATCTCAATTTAAAATTAAGAGATGAGATGTTATATGTTAATTATTTAGTTTTATTAGGAATATTAGTCATGTTGACAATTTAAAACTCATCAAGCATTCAATAAAATAAATAGAGAAATATTATGATAATTTTATAATTATTTTTACCAATAATTAGAAATCTGAATTTCTTCAAATAAATCTAATTTTAATTTTTTTTTATTATCCACATTATAGACATACGTGTTCATAATCTCTCATATGTTAGTTTTTGGACTCATAAAATAATGCCCGTTATTCTTATATATTCCAAGTACTTGACCTTTCGCTGCTTAAAACATAAGTTATGCGTTTTAGTGAGCTGGCAGGGTCCCATGATAACAGAAAAGAGAGACAGTGGAAACCTATAAACAATTATTGAGTTTTTTTTTTTTGGTTGGTTTATATAAAATTGATTTCATGTCAAGGGAAAAGTTAATTATTGCTTTAATTTAAAATTTTCTCAAAACCAAAAATCTAGTGGTTTGATATTTTTTGTGTATAAATGCCTAAAAGATTTATTATTATTATTTTTTTTTTAAAAAAAAAAGGGAGGTTATCTATAGGCAGAGGACAGTTGTTTATCAAATCATAAGCAGAATGAAGTAAAATAATATTTGGATAAACACCAAGTATTCTCAAAAAATATATTTTTCATTTACCCTCTGGAGGCGAATTCCACCGAGTTCACTCACCAAACAATCAGCTACACTACTCCTCTCTCTGTAAAAATAAATGCAGTGAAACATCATGCCAGAAATTAAGTTGAGGTTTAGAAAGTTTGAATATCGAGGAATGGTAGTTTGAGATTTTTTACTTGGCCATGAGAATGAAGGGGGTTCAGAGAGACAGAAGTCGATGAAGGATCTGATTCCATTGAATGAGAGGGTCTTACCGAGGGCAGTACCGGCCGATGAAGTGAAGTTGAGATACTGATCGGACATGAAGAAGAAGTACTAGATTTGGCAGCATTTGAGTATTAGTGGAGGCCGACCCGAAGTGGTCCAAACTTGCCAACCCGACCTAGCTGAAGAAATGAAGATTTGACCAACACCATTCACCTCGGCATACCGACCCGGAGACCAAGGTTGAGACCGCAATATCTTATACTTACAGGCATATGACGTATGCCATACTTGGAAGTTTGGGCTTCTAGAAGATTGATGTGACAGGTGTAAGTCAAAGGCTCGTATTGGGAAATGACTCTGCCAGATGGAACAGTATTGGAGTGGTTGAACCACAGATTGTCACGTCGAAAGAATGTATAGCAGTGGCCAAAAGGTTAGAGTGATGGGCTTCTGCTGATAGAAGGTGGTTGAGTCAAAGGCCACATCAATTGTTTACAGAGTGGTTGGGGAAAAGGATCATGGACGACGATGACAGGGTGACATGAGCTGACGTCATGGGTTGGTGGAATGGTAAATTTGGAAGCCTATATAAAGAGGTGGAAGCCATAAGTTCAAGGGTTAGCAATTTTCACATTTGATTACTTGTAAAAAAACAAGGGCTTCCAAACTAGTAATATAGAGAGAAAGAGAGTTGGTCGGAACCCTACCCTTGAGAGATTTGTGAACGTGGTTGTTTGTGACCATGAAAGTAATACAAACACACCCCCTCATTTTTCCTCCCGATGACGTAGGTTAGAGCCACTCTCCGCCGAACCATATAAATCTTTGTGGTTTTATTGTTTGCTTGCTAAGTTTATTTTGGGTTCCCTACTAACCAAAAAAATTTACTGTTTGGAGGAGGTATGTTCGATGGGTAGATTTCCAAAATTTCCCTTGCAATGAAAAACAGCCGTCAATTTTTGGCGCCGTCTGTGGGGAGCAGTACAAAAAGTACAAATACACTAAGACGATGGCATGAGACAACAAACCATATAGCTTTGGAGTCTTTGATGGCGGAGTCGATGAAAAAGATGGAAGAAAATCTACGATTAGAATTGGAGAATGCACGAAAGGAAAAAGAGGTGACGCAAGCCTTTATGAAAACCATGATGGAGAAAATAGAGAAGTTGAAGAATGGGACATGGGAGCAAGATCAGAGAGGCCCCAGTAAGAGGGAAGATATTGTTAATGGAAAAAGGGTAGCTGGTATGGAAGGAAATCAAGAAACGGGGAGAATGAATGCTCGCAAGGTAAGGTCAGTGGTTGTGGCTGATGCCGCACTTTCAGAGGAGCAATGAGAGGAGGAAGACGGTAGGAAAACCCAGAATCTTCTGAAATCAATCTTTCTTTTGGGGAAAACGAGTTAAGACAATATCCGAAATGGGAGCGTAAAGCTACCAGGAATGGGAGATACCACACCTGAAGAGGCGAGTATGAAGAATCTATTAGTCGAGGGGAAGAGAATACCGAAAGCTAGGTGAGAGAATGGTTTTGGAAAAAAGATGAAGAAATTGGAGGAGAACACGCAAGGTGGTGCTTCGGATGATCGAGATATGGAGGCAGCCTCTCCATTTACTAAAGAAGTACTGAGGTGGAGTTCCCAATGAGATTCACTATACCCGAGATGGACATCTTCAAGAGTAACACATATCATTGATCTCATATTGAAAAATTTATTATACTAATTGAAATCTAAGACGTGGTTGGAGGGGCAGTTTACAAGGTGTTCCCTCTGACCTTGGTTCTGAAATCTGACTTCAGGAAGCATCAGTAATTTTTCACATTTAAGAAAGTCTTTCATGCGCCACTTTAAAGGAGCATGTGTACCCAGGAAGATGATTGGATCGTTAAGAATGATGAAGCAAAGAGATCGCTGAAAAGTTTCATCGACAGATACCACAACTTGGTATTGGAGGTCGGGGCGTATGAGTCCTTGGAGGCGTTGGAGAGCTTTAAATGAGCTTTCAGGTCAGGAAATTATGGTCCCACTTATTGATCTAAGAGGTACCCGACTATGTCGCGGCCCTGAATTAGGCGAGGAAATTTGTGTCACTGGAAGTATACCCGGTCGACGGTTCGGTTCGGTTACGAACCGAAACCGAACCGGACTGTTCCCGGTTCCACGAGTGTGGAATCGGAATCGGAATCGAAATCGAACCGTTCGGTTTCGGTTCCATTCAGTTTTCTTTTTTGCTTTATTGAAAATAAAAAATTGAGATTGATAAATTAATATAATTTAAAATTATGAATTTGAATTTATATAATAAACTTACATTACATAGTTACATTAAATTACAAATAAAATTCATATCTAAAAAATTAAAAAAAAATTATTAAATTAAAGAGCTTGAACTTAAATTTTTAAAAACTTAAGTTGTCTAAATATCCTCCAGGGGTGAGAGGAATCAAAGCTCACGTAGTTCCATTATATTTTAATGATATTTTCCCATTGTAATTTTACAATTATTTAATTATCAATTATCATCAGTGTCTGTTGATCCTTCAGCTCGAGTTCTGCTTGCACTTGCAGATGCATTATCGAACAAGTCTTCAAATTCATCAGGGGCATCTTCTTGTTGCCTCAGATCAGCTCGGGTCCAATCATCCACACATGTTGTTGCTTATAGAGTGCTTGGATGTAATGAAGATCGTCTGACTTCCAATATATTGTCTCACATGCTAAAGACTTGTTCAACCGCAACAGCGGAAACAGGTGCTGCCAATATCTCTTTAGCAATAATTGATAATACAGGATATACATTTTGATGTTGGTTCCACCATTCAAGGATTTGAAAATTTTTACTAACTAAACTTTCAGTTGAAAACTCAAAATTTATAGATAAATATTATCTAATTCCGGGTTATTAGTCGTGTTATCCCTATGTTTTTTATTTCGTTGTAATAACCAACTATCACATGCGCTAAGTCTTGATTGCATTACGGTCGTTTCGCTACAACTATATTGTCCTACTGATTGCAAGTTATATCTTCTAACATAATCATTAAATAACTTTATTAAATCAATTTTTTATTTTAGCTATTATTCTTGTAATATCAATTTCATCTAATATTCTTAAATATTCATAGTAAGCGGGTAAAACACTATTCAAACCTGCTAATTTAAATTTAGGATAAAAAACAACAGCGATAAGATAAAGTAAAGGAATGTCTCTAAAATAATGCAACCATTTTCGTTTCATAACATTAATAGCTTCAAATAAAACAATATCATTAGGATCACGACTATCAACATGCTCATCGAGAGTACCAACAATATTCAAACTTTTAAGAATAAATAAATGTGTTGTAGGATAATAAATTCCGCTAAAATTTTTTGTAGCATCATTAAAAACTTTTAAAATCTCTAAAAAAATTTCACAAATTTCCCATTGACTAGGAAAAAGTGTGATATGTTGAGAAAAAAACTACATAATGCATCTTTGTATTGCAAAGCTTGACATAAAAGAAAATAAGTTGAATTCCAACATGTTGGAACATCTCGTGAAAATTTTATCAGTTTAATACCATTAAATTTACAAAACTTGGCCCATTCTCTCCTAACTTGAGAATATGACCAAATACAATTAAGTGCTTTCTTAATAGGATCAATCAAATATGATAATTTTTACAAACCATCTTGAACTCATAAATTAAGGACATGACATGTGCAACGAACATGAAAAAATGACCCCCTAAATTTGGTTCGCATATTTTTATTAAATCAGTGATTGATGTAGTATTTGCAGATGCATTATCAAATCCAACTGTTACAATTTTACATAATAAATCATATTCATCAAAAATTAATTTCATCATTCTATAAATATTTTGTGCAGTATGTTGTTCATCAAAAACTCTAAATGCAATAAGTCATTTTTGCATGTTCCATGATGCATCAATCCAATGACAAGTCACACCCATGTATGAGTGTGTTCGCCGATGGTCACTCCAAATATCAGAACAAATAGATAGACGCCCTTTAATATCTCTAAATATTTCATTTAAAATAATTTTACCATCTTTGTATAATTTAAAAATTTGACGTTTTGTTGTATTTCTAGTCATTCTACATGCATAAGGATTTAAAGCATTTTGAACGTCATTAGTAAAAGTAATTTTTTCACCAAAACTTAAAGAAATATGTGTCATACAAATTAATTTAGCAAATTCTTCTCTATTTTTAGCACCAAAATATTTAAATAAATCTAAAGCACTCGTATCTCTACTAGATGATGCGTACCTGGCCATTTGAGTTTGCGTCGTATCAAGTCCAAGTTCAATCGCATGATGTCTTTCCAGATGTTTGATCATATTTCCGTATCCACCAGAAAATTTGTAAGAAACCCCACAATGGTTGCATACTGCTCTTGAACCTTCATCAGTATCGTCTAAATGTAAATGAATTTTGAAAACATCTGAGGAACGTGACTTAACTTCTCTTCTCCGTGAACCGATACTAGGGCCGCTCTCTTGAGTTGACACATTTGACATTGTGTTCTCAGATGAGCTTGCCATTTATTTTTAAGAAATTTTAAAGAATTAGAGAATTGAGAATGAGAGAATTATAGCAATTGAGAGAATTGAGAATTGAAAAATTGGTGTGATGAAATAATGAAAAATGAACCCTATTTATACATTTTTAGAATATTTTTGTGATACCTAGAATGCCCCTAAAATTAGCCGTTTTATTACTGTTATTAAGGATAATTTGGGAATTTCCCAAATTTCTTTTTTTATTTTTTTGGCAGTTGGCTCCCTGCCCCACCCAGCCCAACAGCTACTAGCCGTTGGGGTGGGGGTTGGAACTCTCGGGTTCCAACCGGAATCTAACGGTTCCGGTTGGAACCGAACGGTTCGGAACCGAAACCTTGACCGTGTCTAACTGGAAGAAGAGGAGAAGATTGCCAGAGGAGCACTGCTTGGGCAATGAAGATGCCAAGGTAGGGGAATCGACGTGATATTGGAGAAGGTCGGAAAAGACTGGTCCCGAGGCAAATAGAGTTCATGCCAATCGCTCAGGTTAACCCAGCACTAGAAAGGAGGCTCACATTCAAGGTCGCTTTTATTGATATGGGCATGATGTACACGTTCCTCAACAGGCCGTTGGTGCAGATAGCTCGGGAGATCAAGGATAAGGGACTGCTGACTAAGCCCGATCCGAGGAGATTCTCGGTTGGGAATATGGATCACAAGACTTATTATGCACATCACAATGTAATGGGACATGCCACCGAGAGATTCAGAGACTTGCAAGAGCATATGAAGGATATGGTGGGGAATGGCTACCTAAATGATTGCATTGATCATGAGGCCATGAGAATCAGACAGCGAAGGGAACAAAGGTCTATGTTCATCATAGCAGGGGGAATGACATTGGCCGAAGATTCAAACCGAAAAAGAAAGAAGTATTGTCAGATTAACGGCCCCGAGGTAATGTCTACAGAGAATAGTCCGAGGATATAGAAAATCAGGAACGGGAGCTGAAGGTTAACCAGTAGGAACATATAATGATGATGAGTAAATAATTATAATGGGGTTAACTATCTAAAAAATATAATGGAATTACGTGAGTTTTTATTTCTTTCACCCTAATATAATACATAGGCACCTTAAGTTTTATAAATTTAAGTTTAAACTCTTTATTTTATTTTTAATTCAATTTTTTTAATTTAATATAATAAAATTGAAATTATTAATTTTTTATTATATTTATTTGGTAATAATATCTCATTACTATTTTTTTTAAAAAAATACATTGAATCATAACTGAACCAAAATTGTCCAGTTCGGTTCCGATTTATGGCTCCACAATCTTGTGGAACTGTATTTCGAACCGAACCGATGGCCGAGTCTAGGTCAGATGGAGGTGCGTAGGTTGAAATAAGGTGGTTTGGGTCGGAACTTTGGAAGGTTCTAACTCCTCCGATAAAGCTCTGATGACTACTCCACCGGTGTCATTGGAAATCTGGTGATGGTGGCTTCTCGACGATTCGGCAATGGGAGCTTTGGAAGAGAGGGAGAATGAAAATTTTAGGAGAGAGAGATTGGTGGTTGCTGAAATTTGGGGAGGAGGAAATGACTTTATTTAAAACTGTGGCGCTCTTCATTGTGCCAAGTGGTGCCTCAATATAAAATTATATTCTAACTCCTAATTTTTTAGTCAAAAAGGAAGTTAACCACAGAGTCTAAGATTCTCTCAAAAAGGTTCTCAAAATTTCAAATTTATATCATTTTGGTTCCTATTTGATCAAGTCAAAATTCGACTTTTTAACCCTATTTTTTTTCCTAATAATACCCTTACAAAGGTATGAGATTTTACAAATAATAATATGTGCACAAATCTTAACACAATTATATGTATTTGAAAAAAATTAAAAATAAAATAAGAATTTTTTTTTTCTCAATATACATAATTATGCTAAGAATTGTGCAAATATCATTATTCTTAGCAGAAATATTATTCATGATAGTTACTAGTTAGATCGAATGGTTAGGCTCTCTTAATCTCCTTTCTTGACATTTATTTAAGTTTGATTTTTCAGAGGCACCTCTATATTAAATAAAAATAAATAAATTTCCCTCAAATTTAAATATAAGTCAATGACTTTTTGTAGACCATACATCTAATTGTCTGATAGCCTAATTTAATTTATATAGGGTCTAGGCAATGCCTGTAACCATCAAATGTCAATGATTCAACATGAAACACATACATATCAAGCCAAATTTTAATGCAAATTGAGCTACATACTTGACATAAAAATCTTCATGTCGGCGATCAAATTAAAACCTACCCCTTCCTTTTATTTAGTATAACTCGTTTGTTATGCATTTTTTTTTATTAACCAAAGTGTTCGGTTCAACTTATCCGCCGTTTATTATACATATGATATGTTATTATAAAAATATTACATGATAAAATAATATTACTAAAATTTTGATAAAACGTACTAAAGTATCATTTAATTTATTTGCAACTTGTTTATAACCATATAGGTATTTTTCATAAACGAGAAAAGTGAAATAGAAGTTCAAGTTGATTATAATTAAAACAAAAGATTATTTAGTCTTTTCAAATATTTTATCATAATTTTCAAAATTTTATTTTCTCAAACCTTGATATAGAAGCCACCTTGGGAAAGAAGTTTGATCACTAGCTGAAATCAAACCCCGAGGAATCAAATCCTTCTGCACATGAAAAGTATGTTAGAATATTTTATTCTAATATTAATGGTGTGTTTTTATTAATTATGATATAGGTTTTAATGAAGTGTTAAAATAATTGATTTTGTAATAAAAATTGTGAAGTCTAATTATATCATCTAATAAAGTGGGCCGGACTCTACATTAATTGATGTGTGGAAATTATAGCGGGTTTCGGAGATGTTATGGGTTTTTGATGGGTAATCTCATTACACTTCATAAATTAATGAGTTAAGATCTCACTCCCACTCTCTTGTAATAACTTACTTAATAAGCATCGTTA
>SKCR01043758.1:0-37043 GCA_019454045.1 Zanthoxylum bungeanum
TTAGAGAACAATAATAACAATAATAATAATGAAGTTGGAAAAGTTGGAAATACTGATGATAATGGTAAGGCTAAAGCTATGCCGCCGACAAGTGTAATGACAAGGCTTATACTGATCATGGTTTGGAGAAAACTTATCAGAAATCCCAACACTTACTCCAGCTTAATCGGCCTTACTTGGTCATTAGTTTCATTCAGGTACATGCCATGCTTTGCTACCTCCATCTGTCACTTTGAATTAATTAGTTTTCACATCTGAGTTCATTAGTAAATTGTTGCTTGTTGTAGGTGGAATTTACAAATGCCTGCCATTATAGCACAGTCCATCTCCATTCTGTCAGATGCAGGCCTTGGCATGGCCATGTTCAGTCTTGGTCAGTAAATACTTTTTTCCCCCTTGCAAAATTATCAAAGAGAAGTTCTGTTCTGTCCAACTCTTTTTCTTTAGTAATAAATCTTTTTTGATACATTCTCTCTTACTTTATCATAATTAAATGTTGTAACAAAGCAAGCAAGATTAGGAAAAAGCAAGGTGTGGTCATGATAGTGTGTTGGGGGTTCTCTTTATATCTTTTACTCTACAAATCTTTCACTTTTATGCCAAGTTTTTGATATAATGGGTACTGGTGCTAGTGATGATGAAAGTTGTTTCAAAGGAGGAAAAAAATAGTCTGACAAATGACAATGGTGTTGGTGATGGGCATGCTTAATTGCTTTGCTTTTGATGTGATGACTATTACAGGTCTGTTCATGGCTTTGCAACGAAGGATAATAGCATGTGGAAATTCCACCGCAGCTTTTGCTATGGCTGTGAGATTCCTTACAGGCCCAGCTGTCATGGCAGCTGCTTCCATTGCTGTTGGCCTCAGAGGCGTTCTCTTACACGTTGCCATTGTACAGGTCTCTCTCCCCTCTCTCTCCTGCTTCCTTCTGACACAACCAATCCAACTTAACTACACATATAAGCTCCAAATTATTTGCTCTTTGAAAATATTTCCATCTCCAGATAACATTTTTTATTTTGAAGTGCAGAAACATTGAATCTACTTGGAAATACCAAATCTTGATATACATGACAGTTTAAAATAACTATTTATTATACAATAACAATGATAATAATAATAATATCAACGGAAACACCAAAGGAGCAAACAAAGCATGCAGTGGATAAATATCATGCATCATCTGTATAATATTATAACTATAAGCAATAATTAAGAATTAATTGTTTAATGGTTATAAATGAAGAAGAAACAGACATCTGTACAACAGCTAACATGTCTTTTTTTGCCTTTTTATGTGTGGGGAATTTTTGATTTAATAAACAGGCAGCTCTCCCACAAGGAATTGTCCCCTTTGTCTTTGCTAAGGAATACAACGTACACCCTGATATTCTCAGCACGGGGTCAGTAGATTTTTTTTTTCCTTTTCTATTCTATTTTTATCATTGGAATAGACTTTCTGTGAAGGAAAAAAAAACGAGTCTAGTTACTTCCTTTTCTATTCTTTCGGTATTATTATTATTCTATTATCACTTGCTTTTTGTTTTGCAGAGTTATATTTGGGATGCTAATTGCATTGCCCATAACACTTGTCTTCTACATCTTGTTGGGACTATGAAAGATTGGCTGATGATACCGATGGTTTCTGCTTCCATGCAAAACCTAAAAGGCTAGTGTTTCATCAACAAATCCAACGGTTGAAATTGAAAGAAGGGCTAAATTGAAGTGTTAATTTCAGAAGTGTTTTTTCCCCTTCCCTTTTCTTTTTCCTAGTAAAATTGTAAAATCATGTTTTGTAGTTCATTTATAAGAAAATGGTATTTCTGTAGTTAATTATAATATCTCTTCAATTAAATTTTTTAAGAATTATTCATGTTAGTTCTTTTTTTGTTTAACTGAATAACCCTTACAACAGACGAAAACATCAAAAAATATTATCTTACATCTCAACTAAATTGACACATACGATCTTGATAAATCATGTGTTACTCCGACCCCATCGAGAAAGCAAAGGAAGGTAATCTCGTTAAAAAATTTATCAATAAACCCATGGGAATCTGAAAAAAGCAATCTCCCATATAAAAAGATAAAAATAAAATAAATGAAAACCTCCATCAAAGAAAACGTCCAAGAAAACAAGCATCAAACCAATAAAAAATAGCAGAATTGAAGGCATGTCTAACAAAATCTGAATATGGGAAAACCATTAGCATCAAGATGTAGCAAACTACAAATCTCCTGAGGGGGTTCATGTCACCAAGTCAAAACTGAATGCTGTAAACTAAGATTCGCCAAAATATCTATCATAGAATTACATTCTCTGAAATTGTGCGAGACACAAAAATTCATAAATGATAGTTAATTTATAATGATAACTAAACAACCGATTCCTAAACTGCCAATGAAGATCAAGATTACAACTAAGCAAAAGGTGAACCATTAACATAGTATCACACTCTAACCACAAATTAAACCACCCCACAGATTATGCATGCTAGCTGAAAGCAGCAAAGAACAAGGAATGTGGGTTCAATGAGGCCCTTCTACTTGGGGCTAATCTTTAATTTGAATGCCCAAATTTGCTTGGATATTACACCAAAATTAACTTGGAATATCTCATAGTTTATGAGACACAAAGTATATGCAATGCAATTTACCTTCAACCAATTATGAAAACTTCATATACATGACAAATTGTGAATGGAAATAGAACAAATACTCCGAGTGGAAGAGCATACGATCCTCCTCTTAACAACTAATACACTTTTGTGTGTAGTCGTTATGATTTGGATTGTTTAAATTTTTCGTTGTATTAATGTGAAATATGATTAAATTTTCATTCACTAAAGCATGCCTGGAATCTGAGAATGATTATAAGTAACTGTAAATAATAGGCTTGGTCAACAATAATACCCCAATGCCCTAAATTGTGAAAGTTAATTGATGATGACAATGAAAGGGAAAAGAAGATAGAATTTGTGGTGACATTTTATATACTTAATAAGATCTATATTACTATGACAATCATATTTGAAAGCCATGCTTTATGAATGTATAATTATAAGATAGTGCAAGGAGGGTCCCCCCATTTACATGGTGGATGTGGACTGCTTTGGAATATTGGGAGACAATAGTCACATCCAAAGTTTCTTCTTCTTTATCTCACTCTTCCCTCTTCCTTTCATTTCTCCTTATTCTTGTTGGTTACACATATTGCCTTTTCTTCACACCTTTCCTTTTCATTCTTTGCTATGTGTTTGGTGCTTTGTAGAACATCCATCTTTTTGAAATAAGCATTTCATATGCTAGAAACAAAAGGTTGCCACCCAAAAAAAAAAAAAAAGAAAGGGAATCCTAGTTAATTTTCAAATGCCACTATTTCTTTTTTACTTTATGGATTTTCTAAGTACGCATTAAGCAACATTACTTTTAATTTGATACTATCTTATTGTTGAGATGGGTCGATTAATACTGATTTTTTTTTTTTTTTTTTTGGAAATCATGTTGTAAAATTATAATATTTGGACTTAAGTAAAGCAAATAAAATCTTCGGCTGTCTCAGACTCTTACAAGAAATATATTTCTTGGACTCGAACTCATGACATGTCAATCAAATCTTAAGTCGTTACCACCAAACTACACTTCTTATAGCAGATTAACACTGATTTGTTAAAAGCTATTTAATGAAAAATAAAAGTCATTGATTCAATTTTTAGAAAATTAGTAGAATATTGAGGGAGACAACACAGCTACTGTGGGCCCTCTCTCTCCAATTATATTGTTTGATTGTTCGTGCATTTTAACTCAAAATTGATATACCGCTAGAATTACAAAATTTTTCTTAAAGTTCTATAAATATACGAAAATTATATATATATATATATATATATATATATATTATATATATATATATATATATTATATATATATATATATTTAGTGAGGTTTCCTAAATTTTATGTAACTTTGTAAGATAAGGTTGATTAGAAACTGTTGGATTTAAAGTTATGTTGTAGGAGAGTTTAAAATGCACAGGAATATACAAAGATGTGAATTGATTTGAGTTTTATTGATATGAGGCAACCTATTTATATTAGCTTGTGATAACAAAGTTTGCTTAACTTGATGCTAAAATCAAGGAGCTGTTACATCACATGATCATAACTAACAAAAAAAATATCAAATAATGAAACAAGCTGATTCTAAGCTATTTATTAGCAACTAACTTCCTGAAAATATTTCAGATACTTGGCATTAAGGTGGCAAACACTTATTTTTTCTTCAGCCTTTCAAATCTTTCCTTTGGTAATGGCTTGGTGAATATATCTGCTAGCTGGTCTTTAGAATAACAATGAATAAGGACCACTTCATTATATTATTGAACTTCTCTAATAAAATGATACTTGATTCTAATATGTTTTGTTCGACCATGGAATACTAGATTTCTTGATATAGAGACTGCATATATGTTGTCACAAAAAATTTTAGTTGCCTTAACTCGATCGTGTCCCAAATCAATCAACAGTTTCCTTACCCAAATAGCTTGATTCACAGATGATGCAGCAGCAATATATTCTGCTTCTGCTGTTGACTGAGCTGTGGTTTCTTGTTTCTTAGAGCACCAAGAAAAACATGCAGAACCAAGTGAAAATATATAACCTGATGTACTTTTTGAGTCATCTTCACAGCCACCCCAATCACTGTCAGTGTAGCCATTTAGTTCCAGCTTATTTTCTGTAGAATTTGAGAATTTTACACCACATGTCATTGTCCCTTTGATGTATCTGAGCACTCTTTTTGCTGCAGCAAAATATTTCTAACTTGGTGATTGCATGAACCTGGAGAGCACACTCACAGCAAACAGAATGTCAGGTCTGCTGGTTGTCAGATACAAAAGACTCCCAATTAAGCTTATGTACATAATTGCATCCACTTTCTCTGAATCATCTTATTTTCTTAGCTTCTCGTCAGTTGTCATAGGAGTAGATACTGGTTTATAATCCATCATTTTGAATTTTTTTAGCACATCCAAAGCATACTTGTGTTGACATATGAATATTCCACTCATGGATTGCATAACTTCCATTCCAATGAAATATTTCATGGTGCCAAGATCTGTCATTTCAAAGATCTTTCTCATTTCATCTTTGAATTCTTGAATCAGCTCAAGATCACTTCATGTCACGAGCATGTCATCCACATAAATAGAGACTAGTAAACAAGATGCTTTGTTAGTTCTCATATACAGAGTAGCTTCACTTTGACTCATATTGAAACCAAGCTGGAGCAGATGCTGATCAATCCTTTCATACCAAGCCCTGAGGGCTTGTTTAAGTCCCTATAAGGCTTTCTTCAGGATATACACTTGGTCTTCTTTTCTAAGCATTGCATACCCTGCAGGCTGTTCTACATATATTTCTTCATTAAGAAAGTCATTCAAGAAGGCAGACTTTACATCCAATTGATGTAGTTTCAATGAGTTTTCAGCTGCCAGTGCAATGAGTAGCTTTATAGTGTCATATCTTGCCACAAGAGCAAATGTCTCCTGATAGTCCACTCCATATTGTTGTACAAAGCCGTTCACCACTAACCTGGCCTTGTGTTTGTAGATTGAACCATCAGGATTAAGCTTAGTCTTGTATATCCACTTGACTCCAATGACTATTTGATTACTTGGTCTTTCCACAAGCTGTCATGTTTCATTTTTATTTATCATTTCTAGTTCTTCTTCCATTGCACTCCTCTATGCTTGAAAATCTTTAGCTTTGGCATAATCTACAGGTTCTGTGACTACCAAGTTACAGCTTTGATAAATGTGTTGTAGAGATCTTGTGCCTCTAACTGGAATATCATCAAAGCTGTCATCAATCAAGTGATCACTTCTGCATTTTTTAGTCTGTATTTTGACTTCATTTTCCCAATTCCAGGCTACATCTTCATCAAATTTCACATCTCTGCTCAAGATGACTTTGTTACTTTGAGGGCAGAAAATTTTGTACCCCTTTGTTGAAGTTTCATAACCAACCAATATTCCATTTTCAGCCTTACTGTCCAGTTTGCTCCTATTTTAATATGGTATTAAGTAATAATAGATACTTCCAAAAATCCTCAGATGATGCACAGTAGGAGTGACACCAGTCCATGCCTCATATGGTGTTCTATTCTTCAAAGCTTTTGTAGGTATCCTATTCAGCAAATACACAGCTATATTCACAACTTCTGCCCAGAATTGATTAGGCATTTTCTTCTCAAATAGAAGACATATGGCCATCGTTCTGTTCTTTCTCTCTGAAATACCATTTTGTTGTGGTATGCATGGTGTTGTAAACTACTATTCAATACCCGAGTTCCTGCAAAACTCAACAAAAATATTAGAGGTGTATTCAGCCCCATTGTCAGACCTTAACACCTTTAGTTTGAGGCCACCTTTGTTTTCAACAAGGGCCTTGAAGTTCTTGAACTCAACAAACACTTCACTCTTCTGCTTGATGAAATACACCCAACGGACTCTTGTATGATCATCTATGAACAACAAAAAGTATTTATTTCCATTCAATGACGTTGTATTCATGAGACCACATATATTTGTGTGAATCAGCTGCAACTTCTCAGAGGCTCTCCAAGCTTGCTTTTTTTTTTTGAAATGGAAGCCTTGTCTGTTTCCCTTGCTGGCATACTCCATAGATTTTGATTTCTGAAGTAAGTGAGGGCAAGTCTCTGACAGAATCTTGCTTGTTAATAGAGACTAAGCTATTGTGATTGACATGGCCTAGCCTTTTGTGCCATAAAACTGAGTCTTCAGTTTCTGCACAGACATTTACAATTTCACTCCAGTCAATTGTAAATGTCTTGCTTTTCATTTCAGTTTTTAGCAACTCAGCCCCACTAGGTTAAAAGATTGTGGAGACATTATTCTTGAACTCTAGAGAGTATTTCCTTTCAAGCATCTGGCCAACACTCAACAGGTTTTGATTAAGGTCAGACACAAATAACACATCATAAATTTGTTTGATACCTTGTTGTATTGCAACTATTGTGTCTCTGCCCTTTACTTGCACCAGCTCTCTGTTGCCTACTCTCACCGAGGAATTATAAGATTTATCCATATTAGTAAATAATCTTGCATTATAGGTCATATGATGTGTGCAACCACTATCAATAATCCAAGTATTATTGTTGCTTGGCTTAATGAACCTGTAACATCAAACATTTTCTCCTCTTGTATGCCAGCCTCTTCTTCTGCTGCTTGTGCTTGTTGAATGGATTGGCAGTTCTTTTTTTTTTTTAAATTTGCAAACCTTAGACACATGCCCAAGTTGTTTACATTTGCCACATACTGCATCAGATCTCCACCAGCAATATTTATGCAGATGTGTTATTTTCTTACAATATATGCAAGGAAGATATTGTTTGTTCTAAATGCCATCACTAATGCCTTTTGTTGTATTATCATTCTTGTTATTGTATTGCTTCTTGCCTTTGTCTGGATTTTGATGATGCCTCTGGAAAGTACCTTCAGTAATCATTTCTTGTCTTTGAGCTCTCATTTGTTCATGAACCTGTAAGGCACTCATGATTTTTGCAAGAGTGATTGTAGAGAGGTCTCTGGTTTCTTCAAGCGAATAGATCTTTGACTCGAATCTCTCATGGATAGAAACTAGCACTTTTCCATAATCTTACTATTAGGAAAGTCTTCTCCAAGCAACCTGAGTTTGTTGACAATCTGGGAAATTTTATCAGAGTACTTGGCTATTGTTTTATCTTCCTACATATTCAAAGCTGCAAACTCACTCTTCAAATTCAGCACTGTCATTTGAATGGTTCTGACACTTCCATGATACTCCAGTTTCAGCTTGTCCCATGATTATTTTGTTGTCTTACAAGTCATAATTTTGGAAAATACTGCATCAGAAACATAATTTTGTAATAAGGTTTTAGCTCTTGACCTCTTTGTCTTCTTCTCTGTGTGTTCCTTGATTTGTGCCATAGTAGGATCTCTACCTAATGGAGCCACTGGCCTATCTTATTCAACAATATCCCACAGATCGTGTGCTTCCAGAAAGCATTTCATTTTCACATACCATATTGGATAGTTTTCGTCAGTGAATGTATGTAGGGAAATCATTGAGAGGTTGTTGTTTGCCATCTGGTTGGAAGGAGGGTTGTTGAATGAGTAGGTCATGTAAGATCAATGGAGCGCTGATACCAATTGTTGGATTTAAAGTTATGATGTAGGAGAGTTTGAAATACAGAGGAATATAAAAGGATGTGAATTGGCTTGAGTTTTATTGATATGAGGCAAGTTATTTATATTAGCTTATGATAACAAAGTTTGCTTAATTTGATGCTAAAATCAAGGAGTTGTTACATCACATTATCTTAACTAACAAATCAAATATCAAATAATGAAACAAGATGATTCTAGGCTATTTATTAGCAACTAACTTCCTAAAAATATTCCAGATACTTTGCACCTTAAATGCCAATATCTCAAGAGAAACTTACTTGCTAAGATTAAGAAGAAAAAGTGCTTATAGCTGCTACTGCAAATTTGAGGCAAGAAGTGGATGTAAATATTTGCTGAGTTTGTTGTGTTGGGGTTGAAGACTTGTTTGAAATTAGGAATGTTTTTTTTTTCTTTAAAGGTAAAATATTTCATTGACTAGCAAGCATACTGGTAATCAAAGTCTGGAATGTCATTGATTTAGATTTCATCGCAAGGATTACTAATAGTAAATTTAGCTAATCTGTGAGCTTTCATATTACAACTTGTGGTAGTGAATTTAATTTGAACATTACCTAATTTTTATGTGACAATTTATGGAATTAGTTATGTGATGAGTGGCTAATCTATATATATTTACTGTTAGGGTTGGTGCTCAGAGTGCCAATCCGGATCGTATTTATGTCCGATTCATAAATACGAGCAATTCTATTTTCCATAATATTACTAATTTAATGGTAGCACCCTTATCTTTTATACACTTATTCGATCTAATTATGATTAGATATCTGATTACGATTAGATCGAAACTAAATCTGGTTTAGTGATACATGTATATTAGACAAAGACCCTGTGATTTACAGTATAGTGCGCAGTTACAACGTAGTTTGTAAATGACATTGGGAAGTGCAATATTAGTTGTATATCCTTAAATAAAGTTCCTGGTCAAGATTTACTAACACAGATCGGTTAGTAAAATTCGTTGAGACCAGTACATGTCGTATATCGTGACTTTATCTGATGGTTTATCCCAGTGAACCATGAGTCTCGGAAGACTCGTATAGACATGTAGGTGTTTATTTGATAAGCACTGAATGACTCACGAAAGATTTCGTAATAGATGGTACACCAACGTCAAAAGGAATCTTCACGAGTTGAGCGAGCATAGTGGTCCTTCGACTTGAGATACCACAGTGGGATATATGAGTTATCCTCCACACTTTGATGGCAGTCACTGCACCGATCTCCTTATGAATAGACCTCCGCCTGTTCGTTGGGTGTGGACTGATGCTCATGATATCTAGTGCGTATTGTAGGCATGGTACAGAGATGAACGATGCTGCCCGGGCTCGCGGCCCGTTGGGAGTACGGAGTAGCCTGCGAGGGACTAAACCGGAGAAAAAAGGAGTTGCCACCCAGTGTGAATTGGGAAATGATTTAAGGCCGCACTCACCTCTCGCAAGGGCAAACCGTTGGGTTTGGAATGATCCCTTACTTATGCCAGTTGTAATGAACGGTTGTACGCAATGATGTAACCAAGTCTTATATACAAGATAATTCAAATAACACACAAGTTTGCACATCCATAAACATAAATAAAAATGAAAGCAAATGCATAATTCCATAAGTATATTAAAGAAAGAAGCGTGATAATGTAAATTAATAATAACAGTAAAAACGTTAATATTAAAGAGAGATAATTAAACACATGATGCAAAAAAAAATAACCAAAGAGGCAACCATGCATAAAATATGATGAAAGAGTCTGTCCAGTGTGTGTGCGTTCAGGTAGCGTTCGAGAACGCGTTCGAACGGGGTGAGCCAGAATGCATGCGTTCGTGTAGCGTTCGGGAATGCGTTCGAATGAGATTATGAAAATTACATCTATAATGACCTAAACACATGCAGGAATATTTCTCAAGTGGTACGTGGAGTTGTATCTCAAGTACAGACCGTATTACCGTCCATTCGGAATCGGCTACGAAATTTATGTCTAGGTTTCCATCTGATAAACCACAAGAGGCAACAGAAAGGCGTATAACTAAATAAATGACACAAAAGAAATGCGCGATGACGAATACGATAAATAAATAAATAACAAACAAGAAAAAGTGAATAACAGAATAAAAGTGAATAACCAAGAGACTTGGCCGATATCTATATGGGATCTCGTATACCCGGTTGGACGCATTTCACATCCAACCCAGTATACCTCGTCCGGCGCAGCAAAATATCATGGTAAAGGCTGTCTTCAGGCATTTCCCGCAAATTGGGTGACCTTTAATTCGATGTAAGTTGCCCATGCGCACTAACCAATAACGATGAATAAATAAATAAAGGAACAACAAGAAATGAATAACGGAATAAAAGAAAAGAGATGCGACCGAGAGACTTGGCCGACATATATATGGGACCTCGTATGCTCGGCTGGACGTATTTCACATCCAACCCAGCATACCTCGTCCGACGCAGCAAAATATCATGGTAAAGGCTTCCCTCAGGCATTTCCCGCAAATAGGGTGACCTTTAATCCGATGTAAGTAGCCCATGCACACTAAATGATAACAATGAATAAATAACTAACGGAACAACAAGAACTGAAAAATGGAATAAAAGAAAAGAGATGCAACCAAGAGACTTGACCGACATCTATATGGCTGTTGGGATGTATGCCCTAAAGCTACATGTGATGTAAACGGTTTTATGCGTTTTGAAATAAAACGATGCATTATTCATTTATCAAAATTTTTTATTTATCTTTTGCATATTATATATCTTCGTAAATAACGTAGATTACTTATGTACCTTCAGACTTAGTGTATGAGTGTCATACACCAGAGGATTTGAGTCTGAAGTTAGTAATCTTAAATAGTCCGTAGAGAGCAAACAAACCGGGTACTTTGTCCGTGGTTTATCTATAGCTGCGGTCCATTTTATATTTGTATGGCGATCTTAATCCGGATCGTCCATGTAGAGACATGAGAATGGAGGCACCTTGTATGATGCGATCATATAGGACTGGACCCAGATAGAAATGAAATTCTTATAATATCCGTTAAGCAAAGAAAGTCATTTCCATCTACTTAATGGTCATATATGGATTGATCTTAATCTTGAGTGTATTACGAACTCCTGCATGACAGGCTGTGTCCTTTGATTTACAAAGGTGAGGTTGGTGTAGCAATCCCAACCAATAGCTACGTACTTTGGGGGCACAGTTTGTTTTGTAGCTGGGAACGTTTTACATAGACATGGAGTTCACTCCTTCTTGCGAGAAGTAGATGAGTATCTTTCTTAAGGGTTGATTCGGTACTTGAAAGATTTGAGCGCTCAAGTCTTTCTATTACGAATAGAAAGATTAATATTCATAATAGTTATGAATAAATCATTCATTGGAGAATCAATGGTACTTAAGGTAAAAATAATTAGAGGGGTATAACGGACATTATGACCCGGCCCTAATTACGAGATACTCGTGAAGGATCAATTCGTATGCAATGACTATATCGGTGGACACCGACTTGGTTCGGCTTAATATTTCATCTACGGCAACGAGAGTGCAACTTCAGATTTTTAGTGGAATAACCCGAAGTTAATAATTCAGAATATTTAATTAAGAGCTTAATTAATATTTCGAGAATATTGGAGTTCAGAACCATAGGTCCATTTGGTCCCCGTGCTAGCTCGATATACTTTAGCGGAGTTAATATAATTGGACAGTCCAATTATATACTCACAAAGAATAAATATTATTAATATGATTAATAATATTAATTACATCACACTTGAGACTATACATTAAAAGTTAATGTAAGGTATTAATAATTATATGATAATTATTAAAATTAGAACATTGAATTATATATGATGTAATTTAATAAGGCTAAGATTTATTATGGAAACAAAAATCATCATTATGGTCGAATTCCTTATTAGATAAGGAATAAGATTTGTTTGTTTGGGAAAGTGTTTCCTACAATTGGCATCAAGAGAGAGGTTGAAAAATGCTCTTAACCCTTCACTTTTTCATTTAAAGTTTCTGTTTTTGATATATTTATATGAGTTATAAATATGATATGCATGTTTAGATGAGTGGGCACATTGTGATAGTCATGTGATGAATGGTTTTGTTATTTCATGTGATGAATGGATTTTGTATTGGTCGTAAATTTTTCTGGCTCTTATTTTTGTAGTTGGTTTTGGTTTTGGGATGTAAGGCCATAAGACCATTGTTTATATTTGTTGTAATTTTAATTTTCAATGTAATGTTTCAATTCTTTGTAATTTGGAGCACCGAAGTCGCAAAGAGAGCCAGCACCACTTTGGAGCGGGATTTGAAGGCCAAGGAATGCCTTGGTGAATCTTTTGTACTAATTAGATTAGTATAGGAAAAATAAGAGCCCGGTCAATGCAAAATAATTTTTATGTTATATGTATGTTTATTTCGAATTGTTTGAATAACATGTCATATAGCTTAGGGTGCCCACTCGTGCATTTTACTTGCCATAACATGTCATAGATGCGTTATCATTACAAACATAAAATTATGATTTTATGTAATTTAAAATGTTTAAGTTAAAAAATGATATGCATTGAAATCATTAATTAGATTAGTTGGATTTATAGTCTAAAACTTGAATTCTAATATATTGGGCTTAATTGGTGCATAATAAATTCCATTGATATATAGGATGGAAACCCGGATATAAATTCCATAGCCGATTCCGAATGGACGGAAATATGGTCTGCACTCGGGATACAATTCCACGTACCATTGGATTTTATAACGCACTAAAAATTTATTAAAATGTTTAATTGAATTTTGACCATTTAGATTTTCATGATTTTAGACCCTTAAGTGCCTAGTAATTTAAGTGTTAAAATATTGTAACTCACTTATACCACTCTAATTAAATTAGTTTAAATAGAGTAAACATATTAGTAGAGACTAATATTAGTGACACAATTTTAATAGTTAAAATTGATTTAGCTCACTTATGACAAACTAGTGTAAATAACAATTATGATTTAGCCGCCATAAGTTTATCCACACTAGTTAAAATAAAATATTAGATATTTTAGATAGAAACCTTAATATTTAAAATAGTGAGTGGGAGAGGGATATACGACAGTACATCCCACGATCTCCGTTGTTAGTCCAAAAATGTGAGATTCAAAAGGCACCTCGAGACGGCTTTGTTTTCGTCCCCCTACGGAGGGTGTCCATTTTGGGTCAATATCAGGTTTGGGTTTTGAGAGGATAGGGATTCTAAGATGTATCTTGTGAACTGACCTACCCTATGGCGACACTTCACTCGTTAAGTCAAAGAATCCCGTAACGGCGGGTTACACTCACAAAGGAATAATTAACTGTTAATGAAATTCCTTGATCAAATAAAACAGTAGTTGTTTAATATAGGAATAAGAGTTATTCCCGCATATATTAAATTGACTGAGATTGTCTCGATCTATCATGCGAGTACTTGACCTACCATACGGCGACACTTACTTGTGGGATGATAGGTTTCCGTGGCGTGGCAATTCTCTTAGGTTTCTAATTCAATATTCATGGTTCTTACATCATGTTTAATTTTATGCCAAAATTCTTTGATGATTTTAATATGCGATGAATGAATGTTGAATGCATGTTTATTTTATTTTCAGCCACGGTTTCTCCAATTATTTCCATACTCTCAAACGATAAATTGACCGGAGAAAACTATGTTAAGTGGAAAAGTAACTGACCGGCGTAAACACACACGTATAACGTAAGCGCACGTATCGTTCAAGTAGTATAAAAATATCGATCCCACGAGGACTTAATTTCTACTGTTGTTATTAATTATTGATACTATTTATTTACAAATATCTAATTGAGGGAGAAGAGAATGATTGCTTGATTGATTTGGTTGATTGTAGATTTGCTAAATAAATAAAAAGACAAAGAAAATACTAAAGAAAATAACAAAAGACACAAAGATCTAGGGTTGTGAATCCTTCTAATATCTTTTAAAAGATGAAGTGATTATTTTATGTTTGTGTAATAAATCAGTTTACTAACCTGGAACACTAAATTATGCAAAAGCCTATGTCGATGGTCAGACGCAAATACCCAGTTTAACCCAATTGAACCATATGTCTATGTCAACCAAATTATCTGGATTCATTAAGTTTAAGTTCATATTACAGCTACCCCCGCCCGACAGGTATATGTCTATCCTGTAAGGAAATCTATTAAATGGTTATCTATCCTCAAGGAAGATCGTGGGCTATTAAGTCTAAGGCTGAAACCTAAAATCCCTATGTCTAGTTCATTTTAGATTTACCACATCAATCTTATTGGTGATCAGACAACAAGAAGCATTAAGCTTAAGACTTAATAAGTAAGCCTTTAAATAACCCAAACTATAAAATAACCTCTTATAAACCGGTGATATTAGAATTCATCACAACCTCAGATAACTAACACATAACTAGGGCTAGTAAAAACTTAAAAGTAAAAGACATAAAGTAAAAATACTGAAAAGTAAAAGACATAAAGTAAAAGCTGAAAAGTAAAATAAAATAAAATAAAATGCTAAGGTAAAAGGAATTACTTTTACTATTTACTATTTTAGATATCTCCCATAAAATAATATATAAACTTGTGATAATATTACCAACCGACCAATCTGGCGGTATCCTTTTTAAGTCAATATTTTAAATAGTGAATATATTATTTTTAAGGGAGATTAATCTAAATAGTAACAGTAAAAGAATTACCTTTCACCATAGCTGGGGAAGTTACCTCCTCATGGTAAATAGTAAAAACTGTAAAAAGTAAAAAAGTAAATTACTATATTAACAAAACGTAATTAAAATCATTTACAAAACTAAAAACTAAAAAAAACTAAAAACTAAAAGAAACTAGAGAGATAAACTCTCTCTTTACATGAAAGAGATGAGAGAGAGTGGTGCATCTAAAACTGAAATTTGAAGCTCTATTTATAGGCGTGGATAGGCATCTGGCGTCGCGACGCTGAGCCCTTTGGCGTCGCTACGCCAGCTTCTGTCGACGTGGCACGCTCTGGTTCGTCGGTTTGCAGATTCTAGATAAGCTGATAACGTGACACGTGGCGAGGTGGTTGAGACTCAATTATTGTGACACGTGGCGGCTTCTGATTGGTCGATGAGATTCTTATATGCCACGTGTCAGATATGGAATAGATAGCCAATAATTGATGCTGACGTGGCGGTGATGTGGCGACACGTGGGAAAGAGACTGTCGGCACCGTAGGATTGTGACACGTGGCAGTTCCTGATTGGGTGATGATGATGTGGCGGTGAGGTGGCAGTTTGACTTGGTCAACCTGGTGATGTGGCTGATGACATGGCAATGACGTGGAGTGACACGTGGCACACGTGGCGATGATGACTGTCGGCACCGTAGGATGCTGACACGTGGCATGGCGCATGTTAGCAGATCGGCTGTGATGGTGACACGTGGCACGGCGCACGTTAGCAAAGTCAAACTTTTCTCAGATTCTGACACGTGGACTAGGCGCACGTTAGCACTATTCGGCGCACGTTAGGCGTCGCGACGCTGACGGTCTTGGCGTCGCGACGCGGATAATTTACTGAATTGCCATTTTGTCAATTTTTCTCTATTTTGGCCCCAAATTGCTTCCAATGCTTTCCCAACTTTATTTATCTACAAAATAACACAAAACACATCAAAATGTTCACAAAACCCGAGAAACTATACAAAATATTAGGTTAAATGAGTAGGAAATAGTGATATAAATACCACTCATCACACCCCCAAACCTAACATTTTGCTAGTCCTCGAGCAAAACACAAAATAAAATAACAAAAATAAAATTAATTAAGCCACTTTCGTAGGGATCACGGTTGCATTTAGCATATGCAACAAGCCTTTAAACCCCTAGGTGTCCCTAGTGGACGAGTTGTAGTCTCGTGAGGGTTTACAACAATGATACCCACAAACATTTTACAAAAGTAAAAAGGTAGTAAAACTAATGCACACAAAAGCAAAAAGACAAGCGAAAAGAGAATAAAGATGTTAGTGACTAATCAGGTGAAACTTCTACTCCAAGTTACTAGTTGTTTTGTTTTATTCTAAATTACTGAATAAGTAAATTCTCCGATTATTTTTACCATTCTTCATATACATAGCCAACAAAATATTAAACAACTTATTTTTGCCCACAACAGTCATAAGTGTAGTTGATAAGAGGGTAATATTTTTGTCCTAAAGTTCTATCAGATTTCACACCTTTTTGTAGCAATGGAATAATTTTTCTCATTTTTCTGATTTTTCTTTGATTTTTCTCTATTTTTTATTTATATACAATATCTTCCGTCTATGTAGCGAGTGTTGGGTCGGTGACTCCCAAACCAGTTGGCTTTAGGGCACCAGGTGTTAAGACACCCCTACGGACTTAATTACTCAGACTTCAGATATATATATTTTTGCAGCATCTTCGATCCATGTAACGAGCTTTGGGCCAGTGACTCCCAAACTAGTTGGCTTTAGGGCACTAGGTGTTAAAACACCCTTACAGACTTAATAACTCGGATCTCAGACGTTTTTTTTTTTTTTTTTTTTTTTTTACTCCATTACTTTTTGAGATGTTTCCTCCAATTAAACTAGAGCACTGAATATTACAAACTTTTCAATTTTAGCTCATGTCCGTATGTTACTATATATGTTGATAATATCTGTCAACTGAGCATTTGAAGATCCATTTTAGTCCGTTTTAAGGAGAATTCACAAATTAAATAATTCAAAATGAAATAAACAAAAATTAACTTGTTTCGAAATAGGTTTGAGATACGTCTCAGGAGTGGAAACTCCTTACTCAGCTATCTCTTACCAATTTCACCTTTTTAGTGAAATAAAAATGCAAAATATTTTTGTAATTTTTGAAAATTTTCTAATTTTTTTGTATTTTTCGAAAAATTTTGGACTAAAAATAAAAATAACACACAAACTAAAAATAAGGTATTGATCAACTAATTCCCTCCCCCAAACCTAAATGAGACATTGTCCCCAATGTCTTAAACAGTAAAAGGAGAGTTAAGAAGGTCGTACCTGGTTAGCTGAAATCTACAGGAAATTAAATGTTAAGATCTAGATTAACACGACGCCTCTTACCACGATCGTCCTCGGACCAATTTATCTTTAAAAGGATAAGGTCAACTTGTGGTTTATAGGCTATGAGTTGGTCTATTAGATCCGGAGCAGTTCTGGCAGTAAAGAGGATTTTTTTCATAGGTTTTGACACGAACCCATTTCTCTGAGCATCATCAAGAAACACACAAAGAAAATCATAAAATCCATCAACGTTGAGTAGTCCAATTGGTTTCTAGTGTATGTTCAGGTTCGCCCAAGATAATACTATAAATATTTCCTCCAATGTACCCAAGCCACCTGGCAAAGCAATAAAAGCATCAGCACGGTTAATCATTTCTACCAATCGTTCCGACATACCTGGCACGATTAGCTCTTCTCCGTTTGATGATCCAATAAGATTTGCCTCTGCCAAGGGTTTTGTGATGATTCCCAAAACATGACTGCCTCCTTCCTGTACAGCTTTTGAAACGATCCCATAAGTCCGAGATTGCCTCCGCCATATATTAAGTGCATATTCATTGCAGCTAAGACTCGACCCAATTCATGTGCTGCTTCTACGTATTGTGGTTTAGTTCCAACACTACTACCGCAAAACACACAGATGTTTTCAACTCGTCTTCTTGAAGTGGCTTCCATTTTTATATGTATTTCTTTTTCAAACCAGGATGCCTTCAAAAGTGTAATGACGGGCTGAATTTATAGTACCTGAAAAAGGGTGAGTAATAATAGCACTAATATCTTCCAAAGGACGATTGTTAGCTAAACAACAAAAGAAATCGTGAGAGGTCAAAAAGTCTGGATCCTGTCTACGAAAATAAAGATAATTACAATAGAAAAGCGAATCAAAGCAATAATTAAGGCAACGGAATTGTGTACGCAATACGCCACTCGTTTGGTATATAAATCCATTAGGATGCGTCTCAAGATTTCATTCCTTACTCAGCCATCGCTAATGAATTGGTTCTCATCTTTGTGATTGCCAAACACAATTCCTTCTGTCTTAAAATTCTCCGTTTGTGCTTTTCCCTACAAAACAACACACAAAATTAAAAACTCTACAACATGTATACACAAAATATGAAAACATAAATTACAACAAATTGTATGGGTTGCCTCCCTGCTAGTGCTAAATTTTTCGTCTTCAGCCAGACGTGACTGAAATTCATCTGTTAAGGAGGTTTCAATGTCGTTTTGGATGTCCGATTAAAGACAATCCCGTGATCATTGCTTTTGAAGGGTCTCTTCCAACGGTAAAGTGGCAAAAAGAATTTTGTCATATTCAGTGCTCGTGCCACCTTTTTGCTCCTTGTTGCTCCAGTGGTTCCTACAAAGAAAGAAAGAAAATCAGGAGGTCTCGTATGGTGCTTGACTTGGAATGGGAGTTCCATTCTGTCAAGCTTCTGGGTGATATCTTTGATTTGTACTCCTCGATACAGCGATGTTTCTCCTGAATGCTTTGGATCTTTAATAAGGTCAGACATTTGCTCCTCCATTTGCTCTGCTTCTTGTTCCACCTTTTCTTCACAGATGTATTGTAAAATTTTTGTATTTAGCTCTTCATCTGTCATCTGTGAGATACATGCTTCAAAATTGTCAACCTGATGATGCAAAGATGTTTCTGACATTAGGTTTTCATCCTCTGATACGACTGGAATGGATGGTTCAGATAGATCTTCTTCAAACATCAAGATAAAGCATGCTCCAAGATCTTCATTTTGAGGATTGAAAGTTTGATCCTCCGTTGTTGGTGCAGTTGGTACAAATAGATCAGCTTCATCCTCGTCAGAATCTGAATAATAAAAGTCAAATTGAGACTTTGCCGGTTCGGGCTCCTAAACTGATACCTCTGTTTGTTGATACTGCTCAGCCTCCTCCTCTGTTGAAGTGTCATTGTGAAATGATCGGTACTCGAAGACTTCATCAGTGTCATCTGAAACTGGTTCTTGAGGTATGTAGTTTTGGTTTTCTGTGAATTGTCTCATTTGATCTGTCATCCTCTGAATGAATTCTGATTGTCTCTGAATACTTTCAAATTGATTCTGGCTTATTTCAAGCATTGTATCCAACTTTTCTTTTCGTTTCTTGAACATATCTTCGAGCATGTTTGGCAACTGATCTTCCTCTGATGGTTCTGGTTGTTGATGAAGATCATAGGTAGATGGTGGATAAGATGGAAAATGTGGTTCTGTGAAATGTGATGGGTCGTCATACCATGAAGGATCTTGATAGCTTTGCCACCCTGGATGGTAGTTGTATTAGCAATCATTTCTAGTGTGGTTACCATTACATATGTCACATCTCCCCATTGCGTTCTGTTGAGCAAATGTGGTATTGCTTGGTTCTGGCATCCAGTGATAATTGTTGGGCTGGACAACAGGCCTCAGAAAACCGGACTGTTGCTCCCAGATTTGAGGTGTATCTTTTAGTAAAGCTCGTGATCTCTCAATCTCCCAATAATAATCCATTTTTCAATCACCTGAAAACAAAAGAAATAGATAAAAATTACAGATAAAAATAAAGAAAATTAGATATAAGTAAATTAGATAGCTTCAAAATTAATAACTCAAGAAAAAAAAGTCCCCGGCAACGGCGCCAAAAACTTGACCGGCGTAAACACACACGTATAACGCAAGCGCACGTATCGTTCAAGTAGTATAAAAATATCGATCCCACGAGGAATTAATTTCTACTGTTGTTATTAATTATTGATACTATTTATTTACAAATATCTAATTGAGGGAGAAGAGAATGATTGCTTGATTGATTTGGTGGATTGTAGATTTGCTAAATAAATAAATAAATAAAAAGACAAAGAAAATACTAAAGAAAATAACAAAAGACACAAAGATCTAGGGTTGTGAATCCTTCTAATATCTTTTAAAAGATGAAGTGATTATTTTATGTTTGTGTAATAAATCAGTTTACTTAACCTGGAACACTAAATTATGCAAAAGCCTCTGTCGATGGTCAGACGCAAATACCCAATTTAACCCAATTGAACCATATGTCTATGTCAACCAAATTATCTGGTTTCATTAAGTTTAAGTTCCAATTATAGCTACCCCCACCTGACAGGTATATGTCTATCATGTAAGGAAATCTATTAAAGGGTTATCTATCCTCAAGGAAGATCGTGGGCTATTAAGTCTAAGGCTGAAACCTAAAATCCCTATGTCTAGTTCATTTTAGATTTACAACATCAATCTTATTGGTGATCAGACAACAAGAAGCATTAAGCTTAAGACTTAATAAGTAAGCCTTTAAATAACCCAAACTATAAAATAACCCCTTATAAACCGGTGATATTAGAATTCATCACAATCCCAGATAACTAACACATAACTAGGGTTAGTAAAAACTTAAAAGTAAAAGACATAAAGTAAAAATACTGAAAAGTAAAAGACATAAAGTAAAAGCTGAAAAGTAAAATAAAATAAAATAAAATGCTAAGGTAAAAGGAATTACTTTTACTATTTACTATTTTAGATATCTCCCATAAAATAATATATAAACTTGTGATAATATTACCAACCGACCAATCTGGCGGTATCCTTTATTAGTCAGGTTTAAACCAGATTAAAATGAATTACCAACCGACCAATCTGGCGGTATCCTTTTTAAGTCAATATTTTAAATAGTGAATATATTATTTTTAAGGGAGATTAATCTAAATAGTAACATTAAAAGAATTACCTTTCACCCTAGCTGGGGAAGTTACCTCCTCATGGTGAATAGTAAAAACTGTAAAAAGTAAAAAAAGTAAATTACTATATTAACAAAACGTAATTAAAATTATTTACAAAACTAAAAACTAAGAAAAAAACTAAAAACTAAAAGAAACTATTGAGAGAAACTCTCTCTTTACATCAAAGAGATGAGAGAGAGTGGTGCATCTAAAACTGAAATAGGAAGCTCTATTTATAGGCGCGGATAGGCATCTGGCGTCGCGACGCTAAGGCCTTTGGCGTCGCTATGCCAGCTTCTGTCGACGTGGCACGCTCTGGTTCGTCGGTTTGCAGATTCTGGATAAGCTGATAAGGTGACACGTGGTGAGGTGGTTGAGACTCAATTATTGTGACACGTGGCGGCTTCTGATTGGTCGATGAGATTCTTATCCGCCACGTGTCAGATAAGGATTAGATAGCCAATAATTGATGCTGACGTGGCGATACGTGGGAAAGAGACTGTCGGCACCGTAGGATTGCGACACGTGGCAGTTCCTGATTGGGTGATGATGACGTGGCGGTGAGGTGGCAGTTTGACTTGGTCAACCTGGTGATGTGGTTGATGATGTGGCAATGACGTGGAGTGACATGTGTCACACGTGGCGATGATGACTGTCGGCACCGTAGGATGCTGACACGTGGCACGGCACATGTTAGCAGATCGGCTGTGATGGTGACACGTGGCACGATGCACGTTAGCAAAGTCAAACTTTTCTCAGATTCTGACACGTGGACCAGGCGCACGTTAGCACTGTTCGGCGCACGTTAGGCGTCACAACGCTGATGGTCTTGGCGTCGCGACGCAGATAATTTACTGAATTGCCATTTTGTCAATTTTTCTCTATTTTGGCCCCAAATTACTTCTAATGCTTTCCCAACTTTATTTATCTGCAAAATAACACAAAACACATCATAATGTTCACAAAACCCGAGAAACTATACAAAATATTAGTTAAATGAGTAGGAAATAATGATATAAATATCACTCATCAGTAACATGAACGTTATCCTGGTCTGTGAAGACCTGAAGTTTGTCCTGACGGAGGAACGTCCTCCCGAGCCGGCCAGAAATGCTGGGCAAGCTGTGCACAATACCTACCAAAAATGGGTCGCATCAAATGAGAAAGCCCGCTGCTACTTGCTAGCAGGGATGTCTGAGGTTCTTGCTGCAAAGCATGAACCTATGGCTATAGCATCTCAGATGATGGAGTCATTCCAAGGCATGTTTGGGCAGCCTTCGGAGCGTCAACACCATGAGGCCATGGTCTCAGCGATGACTGCTAGGATGAAGGATGGGACATCAGTCCGAGAGCACGTCTTAAGGATGATGCTTATCTCAACACTGCTGAAACCCATGGAGCTCGTATTGACGAGCGTAGCCAGGTGACCATGATTATGGAAACTCTTCTGAAGAGTTTCCTGCAGTTTAAAAGCAACTATGTTATGAACAAGTTGTCTTTTACTTTGACCCAACTGCTTAATGAGCTCACCCATTACGAGTCCATGCTTGTGGATCCTCGTAAGTCCAATAAAGAGGCAAATGTTGCCGAATCTTCTAAATCTGTAAAGAAGAAGAAGAAAAGCACTGGAAAGGCTAAGGGTAAGCCAATGAAAAAGAAGAACAAGAAAAGCTCCAAGGATGCCAAGCCCAAAGGAAAATGTTTCCACTGCGACAAGAATTGGCATTGGAAAAGGAACTGTCCTAAATACCTTGCTGAGCTAAAGGAGAAAAAGGAAACAGGTAAATATGATTTACTCGTTATTGAATCTCTATTAGTGGAGGATGATAAATCTGCTTGGATTATTGATTCTGGGGCCACTAACCATGTTTGTTCTTATTTACAACTACTTGATTCATGGAGGGACCTTGCTGAAGGTGATTACACCATGAGGGTCGGGACAGGGGATACCGTTTCAGCAAGAGCAGTGGGAGTTTCCAGTTTAAATTTTATTAATAATAGTTATTTAAATTTGAATAATGTGTTATTCATTCCTGGTTTTCGCAGGAATCTGAATTCTGTTTCTAGACTTTTGGATGATGCTTATTCAGTTTCTTTTAATAGCAATTTGGTTATTATTGGTAGAAATGGATTAACTATATGCCCATGAAACTCAGAAAATAACTTGTATGTGTTAAGACCGTTAACACATAGGTCACTGCTCAACATTGAAATGTTTAAGGTTGAAAAACCTAAAACAAAACGGCCAAAGTTTTCTCACGATGACACATATCTATGGCATCTTAGACTTGGTCACATCAAACTTGACCGGATAAATAGATTGATAAAGAACGGAGCCTTAAACGAGTTAAAGCCCGGGACTTTACCAGTTTGTGAATCCTATTTAGAAGGAAAAATGACCAAGAGACCTTTCACTGGAAAAGGTATAAGAGCCAATCAACCACTAAAACTAATACATTCGGACGTTTGTGGACCGATGAATGTAAAAGCCCGAGGTGGTTATGAATACTTCGTCACATTCATTGACGATTATTCAAGATATGGGTATGTCTACCTAATGTATCACAAATCAGATACCTTTGAAAAGTTCAAGGAGTATCGTGCTGAGGTTGAGAACCAATTAGGTAAGACAATCAAAACTCTACGATTAGATCATGGAGGGGAACACCGTGACAGAGATTTCGAGGAATTCTTAGTTGAGCATGTGATAGTATCCCAGCTCACAGCACCTGGAACACCACAACAAAATGGTGTTGCAGAAAGGAGAAATCGAACCCTACTAGACATGATGAGATCTATGTTTAGTTATAGCTCACTACCTAGTTCATTCTGGGGATATGCACTGCAAACCGCAATGTATATCCTTAATGTAGTTCCATCTAAGTCTGTTCCTAAGACTCCCTTAGAGTTGTGGAATGGTCGTAAAACTAGTTTACGACATTTCTGTATATGGGGTGTCCAGCACATGTGCTGAAGAATAAGACTACAAAGTTGGAACCACGTTCTCACGTGTGCCTATTTGTAGGCTACCCGAAGGAGACTAGGGGTGGATTCTTCTACAGTCCCGATGATAACAAAGTATTTGTATCGATAAATGCTACGTTTCTAGAGGAGGACTACATGAGGGAGTTCAAGCCTCGTAGTAAAATATTACTCGATGAGTTACTGGTTCGACCAGCACGCCATCGTCAACGAAAGTTGACAAATACATAGCACCTTCAACATCTGATAGTCAGATGCTACCCAGTCAGAATGATCTACCACCTAGACGCAGTGGGAGGGTTGTGCGACAACCTGATCGCTACCTAGGGGTTGGAGAGGCATAAGTTGTCGCCTCCAGCGATGGTATAGATGATCCATTGACCTATAGTAGTGCAATGGATGATGCTCAAAGCCATGAACCTAGAGATGGAGTCCATGTACTTCAACTCGGTCTGGGAACTTGTAGACCAACCTGATGGGGTGAAACCCATAGGTTGCAAATGGATCTACAAGAGGAAGAGGGGATCAGATGGGAAGGTACAGACCTTCAAGGCTAGACTAATGGCCAAACACTACAAGAAAAAAAGCTTTTACTGATACTAAATTAGTGTCAGTAAAGGGTTTTACTGACACTATATAAATGTGTCAGTGTTGCCGCAGCCAGAATCACTGACACTAGTTTCTAGTGTCAGTGATTCTTAGTGTCAGTAAACGTTAATACTGTAGTATCAGAAAATTATTGACACTATGGTATCAGTAATCTCTCACACTATTTTAGTGTCAGTAAATTATTGACACTATATCATCAGTATTTAGTGATACTATAGTGTCAGTAAATTTTGTTACTGCAGTATCAGTATATCGCATATATTTGATTTTTAGTGTCAGTAATTATTGTTACTATAGTATCAATATCCGTCAATATCTTTTAAAATTTAAAAATCGTATTATTTCACAATTATATTTCTTATTTTTTGTAATTAAATTAATCATAAAATATATATATATATATATATATACCAACTCAATGAAAAAAAAAACTAAAAAATTACATTTATATAAAATTCGCAATATAATAGATTAATCGTATTAATCAATTCAACAGTATCACATGATGAATACAAAAACTCCATAGACAATCTTTAAATTAACATATATATATTTCAAAAACTACTCTTAAAGTCCCATCAAAATGTCATGCCCCCACCAAAATTCATGATACTTGTTGAGAAGCCTGCAACAATCCCCCAACAATATGATATCTGGCACAAAATCTGAAATTATAAACCAAATGTTAAGAATTAGATGGACTTCCAAAAAAAATCGATATCTTCATAAATAAAAACATTAAATACATCCAAATAAAAATACAAAATATAACCCTAATCTAATTTTTGTCACATAAAGCACTTATTGACAATAACCATACCAACAACCTAAGAGCATGCATATAAAAAACCAAATGGCATCCATAATAACAAGTTGTATCTTTCATACCGCTACATAATCACCAAAACAAACAAATCAATAACCACACACACACACACACACACACATATATATATATATATAGACGGACATAAAACTGAAATAAAAGGATCTCATGAACCAGATGAAGTTTATCAGATGACATGATCTAATACTGTTTCCAAATGCAGGAAGCAAATCAAGATGACAAGATAGTTGTTCATTATGGAATTCCTGGAAACTAAAAGTTCAAAGCTCAAAATGTACTAGAATGTAACATTCCAGGTAATTGCCATAAAAATAATGAGATAACATGTATATTAATGAACATATATATGTTAATGCAATAAAGATATATACCAGTTTCTGCAGTTCTCAGGCTTGAGGTTGTGGTAGATTGTCCACCAACCTGCAAAGGTGCAAGGCATTGCAACTAAATATACATAACTAATCTAATGCGGCACAGTGGCAGTATAACTTGAAAGAACAGTTATCTCGAAAGTCAAGCTCTACCTGCTGTTGTGTCTGGATTTGTCCTTTCTTTCCGGCCTTCTTCTGATTATCTTTGATAGAGTTTGACCTGCTGAGAGATTCCGTTCTTCTGCCTTCCACATGTGCAATTGGTATAGACTCCTCAGATGGTGCAGTGGGCAAAGAATTGGATGCCAGACTCTCAGTAGAGACGAGAGAAGAGACTACAGCACACTGTTTAGTTGCTCCTGCCATTGACTTGAACACCCGCAGTTCACTGCTGGGTTTTATCTGCTGAGAAGATTTTTCTGGAACAGTCTCAGAGTCCCTTTGAGGATGAGATGCAATAGTTTCCCGGAAGGCCTTGAAGGTTTAGTTGTTCCATCCTTTCCAACTGCAGGTGAGATGTCTGACAAAGAGGAACCTGCAGTCTTTTCTCCAACACATCCTGAGGCTGGTTTAACTGTCACCTGTACAGTTCCTGAAGAGGCAGATGAAACTAAATTATGTGTATCACATGATTGTTCCCGGAGCTGGGTAATAAATGGGACTATCAGCATAAGAATTAGGGTAGTAATTCATTGGATGAGCAGGTGCAAACAACGATTTGATTTTACGCGAGTCCGACTCGTTTTGCGAATAAGTACTTAAAGTATGAATTCTTGAATTATATTAAACTACAACATTAAATCCAATTCAATTTGTATTTATTACTAATTCATTTATTTAATTTCAAATTAAATAATTACACTTTTTAATGTGCCTTTACGACTTAAATTCTAAATCTAATCGTTACGGGTCTCAAAGCCCGATCAACATCCAATGTTAATTTAATTAAAGTCCAATGGGTTGTTAATTAATTTCTTAAGGCATGGACTTTTGGTCAATATGGGTCAAACCCAAATATCAAAGCCCATTTAAGGAATCAGCCTTATTTGCCAAGAAACCAATTTAGGCCCATTAGGCCCAATTATTATTAAAGGTCCATTAAGTCATAATTGGACTTTATGGATATGGTTTTTGGCTCAATGGGATCCAAACAATTAGCCTAAACCAAACTTGGCCCAACCAAGCCCATTAAGCCCAATAACAACTTTAAAAGCCAAATTCCAAATTTGGCCCAATTAATTAAATTACCAAAATTCCAAATTTCATAATTTAATTAACTAAAGTGTATGCCATAATTAATTAACCAAATTAACATTTCCAAAATACTAATTCACTCAATTAATTATGCTCATTATCATCAACACATGTCCAACACATTTGAATCAAAAAATCACATCATTTTCATGTTTTAGCTCACGGTATTGATGGGGTTTTTATGTCCGATTTCGTTTTCAATCCAATTGAATTACAAATCAACATTTTCCATTTGTTTCAAGTCATCCAATGATCAAAGGAACAAAAAATACCATGACTTAGGGCAACAATAGCATTCGGCCAAGCCTAAATTTTGGGCAAAAATTGATCCAATCAACTTTTCATGAAATTAATCATATACAACTTCAATACATCATCATTCAAGCATACTCAATCAATCAATTTTATCAAATCATGCTCAAATTGATTTTACCCTAATTTCATTTCATGCTCAAAATGGCTCTGATACCATTGTTGGATTTCTAGTTAGTCCCAACATCAATTTCAAGCAAGAAACATGTGCGAATACAACAATGAAATATGGCGGAATCATACTTACATTGATCGGTTATGCGATGCAAGGAACAACAAAACTTTTTTTGGCTCCTAGAACTCTCGGTTTTTGCTCCTTGTTGTCCTCCAAATTCGGTCAACACCTCCATGGATTCTCCAAGCTCCAAGCTTTCGAATGATGATTCCATGCTCACAAGTTTGTTTCCATATCACCTTGGATGACTCTTCATGCGCTAGCATTGGATAGATTTGCCACAAATCTTCCATTCCTTCTTGTAAAAATTCGGCCATGGCAGAATTTTGGAGAAGAAAATGGCTTCAAAGCCGAGAGAGGGAGAGGAGGGAAAAATGTTCCCCAAAACCGTGAGTTACCAAAAGAGAGAGAGAAAATGTGTTATGTGTTTTTTGTATATCTAATACCAAAATAAAAGTCAAATACCAATTAATAAAATAATGGTATATGTATTTCAATCACACTTGAGTGTCTAACACTCTTCCATCATTTCTCATCAACTTCCATCAATCAAAGTGACTAAAGTTGACAAGTGATGTGACGCGTGATGTGACTTGTGGGCCGCACTTGAATTCGAATTAACGAATTTTCTGTTGCGACGTAATTAAATCAAATTTAATTAAATAATAATGCCTAGTGTAGGCACTGCATTTTTGCATATAAGTCCCGATGATGAGTCTGGTATGGAGACACTACCTCTTTAGTTGTGAAAGTCGCGGGAAGCGGACGTTGGAAGGAAAGGGTCAAGAATTGACACATTGTTGGATTTAACTCGCTGGAGTAGCTTCGGGTCGCTTGTTGGACCTCCGTTTCAAAGCACACACCTAACCCAAGCCCATTAAATCACATCCAAAAATAATTAAAACATTTAAAATACATCTCACAAATTAAATAATTAAAACATTTAAAATACATGTCACAAATTAAAACCAATTAAATTAAACTTAAATTAAATTAAATCTATTTAAATTAAATTCCTAAATTTAAATAAAACACATTCCTAATTTAATTAAATCACCTACCAATTTAAATAAATCTCATGGATCCCTTGCCTAATTAAAATAAATCATATCCTTAACTAAAAAGAATAAATCAAATCACTTCTCTTAATTAAAAGATTTCCTTATCACATACTAAATTAAAAGATATCCTCAATTAATACACAAATCATATTTCTTCCCCAACAAGGTAAAACCCCCTCCATTGGCCTATAAAAATAAACTTTCTCCACACATTCAAACCTGACAGATTCACACAAAAAAAAAAAACACAAAATAATAACCCTAAACCTGCTCTTGCTCCCTCCTCTCACGAAAAATCACAAAACAATAGTCTGCCTCCACACACATCACACTGCCTCATTAACTGCCAAAAACCCCTCCACTCAGCCACTAGCCCACTCAACGCCATCTGCCCCTTTTACCTCACGTCCATAGCCAGCACAAGCCAACACGTCCTCACGCCCACAAACAGCCACGCACCAGCCCTTTAACGCAAGCCACAAGCCCTCACAGCCCTGCCTCAACTCACACCTAATGCCACATGCCCTACAAACACGTTCACAGCTAGCCACACAGCCACGTACAAACCTCACGCAAGCAACTAACCCTCACAGCCTTTCACCTACTCACGCTCACGCACTAACCCTCACTCAGCACACACGCTCACATTGCCTTCAACGCCTAAACCAGCAACCAAACTGAGCCTTATTCACGCACAAACTGACATCAAACAACCCTCAAATCACGCCCACTGCCTCACGCACAAACAGCCCTTGCATTGCCCTCCACTGCACGTCCCAAACAGCCCACTGCACTGTTTCCTTCACTGCCGAAAATAAGCCCACTGCACTGCCCAGCTTCCATGCCAATTTGACCCTTAAAACTGTCCAGAAAACACCCTAAAACTGCACCAAAAAACTGCACAAGACCCCACTCAAAACCGCCTAAAAACAGCAGCCCTTTACCCTCCAAAAACACCCAAAACAGTCCCTAAACGACCAAAACAGTGGCCTAAAAAACAGCAGCAAAACAACAGCGAAACGGAGCAAAGACAACAGCCCGAACAGCAAAACAGCGAGGAAAGACGTTGAGTTGGTGAACCAAAAGAGTTGCGGATCATTCACCATTCCAACGGACGTGTAACGCCCTTTCTTGAGACGACAAAAGAGGTTAGACCTGAGGGCACCCTTTTATTTATTATCTTCCGTTTATTTTATTTATTTTAGAAATATTATCGCATGAGATTCGTTTGAGGCATGATGTGATTGTTGGATGAGCGGAATATGTGTTCCCTTTTGTGGTATATAGGATGGAAACTCGGACGTAAATTCCGTAGCCGAATCCGAATGGACGGTAGTGCGGTTTGTACTCGGGATACAACGCCACGTACCACTTAAGAGACACGTATTTCGTCTCATCCAAACTTGTGTTTGAGCATGTTGTAGTTCGTAGGTTATTTATTTGTTATTAAAGCATGATTAGGTTGTTAGCATGTCATTTATCTTAAACATGATTTAGTCGATAGAAAATTATTTCTTTATGCATGATTAGGTTGTTTTCACATTAGGGATTTAATTTATATTTATGCTTAGATCCTTATTTATTTTCAGCATTAGATAATTGAGCATGCTTGCATGATGATTGTATGCTATTGCGTGTTTGCCGCTATGACAACTTACTTCAAAGTATGCGAATTTAGATATAGGTTCTCATTGTTATTATTATGCATGCGGACTTAGGCGTAGATTATCCTTGAGCATGAATGTTGAATAGATTCGGTTAGTTTATTGCACAAATCATATCATCACAAGTGACATAAGTAATGGACCATTCCGAACCCAACGGTTTGAGGTCTTCCCTTGCGAGGGGTGAGTGCGGCCTTAAATCTTTGTCCCGGTTCACACCGGGTGGCGACTCCATGTTATTTTGTACTCCCAACTAGGCCGCGAGTCTAGAACAGCGTCGTCAAGTTCTGTATCCTACACCTAGCAAAATTACTATTCATGTCGCTAATGAATTAATTCTAAATTAACTCGTTTGCCCGAATTAAAATCTAATTTTAATTCCGCGTCGAAATCCAATTTCGTATAATATATCGAATATATTATTTTATCGATTAATTCCAAATTAATCATTCTCTTTCTTTAAATAATATTTTATCCCGGATAAAATATCTCCGTAATTAATCCAGATTAATTTTCTCTCTCTTATAATTAATCCCAGATTAATAAAGTGCGAGTCATACGTCATCGGTGAATCTTCGGGAAGCGACCCATGAGATCCCCGGATATGTTGGCAGTAAATCCGGTCGTCGGACTATCCGAACACGTATGTACCTAATACTACGTTTTTACCGATTTACAAGACATTGTTGGCTTCTAGCAAAGCACCGTGCCTACCCAATTCTCCAGAAATATTATTACTGGAATATGTGAACTATATCATGCGTAGTATACATAATATTGCGTATTTCGATCCAGTATCGGATGTCATGTGCAAGGCCTGGGGTTGGAATTGTGTCTGCCTCGTACTAAGCACATAGCGGATCTCTGGTAACTTGTCTCTATAATCGAATAAACATGACCTAGTCATAATATCCCGATGACTGCAGTACATAAGAGCACGAGTTCCGTATCCTACGTGATCATCATCTCCACTATGACTGGAGTGATACTTCCATCTTGACATCACACCCAATACACTACGATTCTCAATATACCCAGAAGAGGCGTACACAGAACCGGTTAAAGCCCTGGACGACCAAAACCAAAGTATTAGCGATGCAAGTCTCAGGTTAATACCAAATACACCTACCCTAATGCGGATTCCCATAGACACATGGTCATACTACCAATGGGATTCTGCGGGGTCTATCCAGAGCGAAGCTGTTTCCGTACCATCAGTAAACACAACCTCCTATTACACTTGCATGAGTATCCTATACTCAAATATATGAGAACTATGTCGTTATGCTCCCACAACGCGCACAAGTGTAATACTAGTTTATTCCGCATTATCGATGTCCAATCTCGATAATACTACGACTAGGGATATTTAATGATTAAACCTTCGTGGATTGATACTGTCTCATATCATCTCAATCCGGAACTAATCATAAGGACCTTTTATCATTTATATATCTTGGTAATCTAATTACAAATGATAAAAGGGCAATTTCCTTTGTCACATAGTTAATTTGTACAACAACACCATGATCCGTACAAATAGTGATGCTATGGGTCATAATTGTCCAACACCAACTGGTCTTGTGACTGGTAAGATTCACAACATCTTCTTCATACATTATGCAGAATTCTTTGGAGGTTTTATCGGTGTTAGTAGCAACTCTTTCTTGATTAGAGTCACCATCTCTCCTGGACTGCTCGTTCTTCAGTTTGTAACAGTCTCTCTTCATATGGCCTTTCTTTTTACAGTGGTAGCACTCAATATCTCTAGTTCTTGATTTACCTCGGTTCTTGTCTGATTTACCTAGGCCTCGGCTTTTACCTCTCCCCCTTCTGGTGTTCTTCTCTGTCATTAGAGCTTCTGAGGTTGAGGTTGATGCTAACTCCTGCATTCTCGTCCTCTTTTCTTCCTCGAAGATCCTGGTCTTTGCTATCTCCATAGTGACTTTCCCATCTGCGGCTGAATTTATCACCGTATATCTGAACGTTTCCCATGATTCTGGTAACGTATTAAGGAGTACTAAGCCATTTACCTCATCACCGAAGTCTATGCCCAATCTAGACAGTTCTTTCATGGTGCCGAGGAAATCGTTGATATGGTCTGCCATAGCTGTACCTTCATGGTATTTCAAACCCATCATCTTCTTGATGTAGTACAGCTTGTTGTTGTCAGTCTTTGCTCGGAAAAGCTCCTCCAGCTTTCTCCATAAGACACGTGTATTTTTCTCTTCACTGACATGGTTCACGATACTATCGTCGATCCACTGACGAACAGTACTGCATGTTTTCTGGTGAAGATTAGCCCACTTCTCATCGGACATTCCTTCAGGTTTCTGCTCCAGAAATACCGATCCATCATAGTCTTTCACATACAGAAGGTCTTTCATCCTTCCTCTCCATGTGAAATAGTTTGTACTGGTTAACAAAATCATTTTTCCGTTGCCCCAATCCATCATAAAAATTCTAAGTAGAATTTCAAAAAACAGACCTCACCGTTGCGTCCGGAATGGTCAAAAATGGTGGAAATGACACTTCGTTTGTCAAAATACGACACAGGGGCCAAATTGCAAATTCTAGAAATTACAGGGGTCAAAGTGTAATTTCCGAAAGTTCAGGGGCTAAAGTGCAATTACGAAAACGTTTAGGGACTAAAATGTAATTTTCCAAAAATTCAGGGACTAAATTGAAATTATCTGAAAGTTTATGGGCTAAAATGTCATTTTCAGAATGTTGAGGGACCTATCTGAAATTTACCAGGTAATGCTGACGTGGCTGGTTGATGACGTGGCTGATGACTGTGCAGGACCGGCTGACGTGGCAGATGACTGGGCGCTGACTCAGCGCTGGCGTGGCGCCTACGTGTCTCGTCTTCAACCTTTGATTGTGCGTGGGGCGCGTGACCAGCTCTCTATTTGGCGCGTGTCGCGCGTAAGCTCTCACCGGGCCTCCGATCGGTCGCCGGAAAATATCACGGTACTCGTCTCTCCGTGAAAAATCCGATGGTATGCTAAAAAATCGATTTTCGACAACTTTCGTCGGAACCGATTTTCCGAACCGAAGCTCTGTTACCGAGTTTCGGGATCCCTCCGTGGAACCTTAACTCTGATACCACTTGTTGTGATAAAACACACACAATAGAGGTGATTGGAGAGAAAATTCTTCTTTATTTCTCACTAAACAAAGAATTACAAAGCTTTCTAACCCAAACTTTACAAAAAACTCTCACACCACTTTACTCTCTATTCTTACACTTCTGGGATTTCTGGGATAATTTTACAATGAGTTTAGGCTCCAATTTATAGTGTTCAAGACGTGTGCTTGGACACGTTTTTGCCAGCTTACCATTTTGCCAACTTGCATGTTGCATGCAAGCTCATGCACATCACTTTCAAACTTTCGGCGCCTGTTGTTTGATGTCTTCATTTGCTGGCTTCAACAGTTGTGTGACAGGATATTAAAAAAAATTGAACACAAAAAAGATCAAGATAAAATCTAAATTCTATTAGAACCTACGCCTAAATTTGCTAATCGGAGAAACCAAACATTCATTTCATAACCTAGATAGAGGATTGCTACTTAACCTTGTGTTGTGAATTTTTTACTCCTAGAGATTTTTTGTTTTCTCTCAATAGGACTTAAATTGGGAAAAAACTAAAACAAAAACAAAAGATTAATAAATGGATTCTTTTGGTAAAACTTTATCTCCAACATTATCTGAAAATATACGATGGACGTGATAATAAAAACATTCAAGATGAGTGGGAATCCTTCATCCTTCTAGGTATTACATGTGAAGTTCAATGTCTCCCATTATTAATGCAATGCATCATAATCATGTTCAAATCTAATAATAACACGACACTTACTTATTCCCGTTACATGTTTGTTCTTTTCCTACTTAATGGTTTTTAATTTCTAGATTTCATGCTTGTTGATGACTTGATGTGACCATAGTGGTGTATGGTATACAAAGAAATAAGAATTTCCATTTTGAATGATCAAACTATATGTGATAATTTCTCATGTCATCTAGTGTGTATATAGGTGACAAATACAAGACTTAATTAGAAGAACCTAATCGAAAATAAAATAACTTTACATACTATGTTCTTACTGAAATATATATTAAACTTTACGGGTGAATAAGTTACACGTAAAGAAAGTTATTATCGTAAAGAAAGTTATTATCCTATTCCGTTTCATTATCAAAGTGGCCTTAATGATTTTTTTGAAGTAAGATGATATTGTGAGATTATGATTTGTCTTAAATAATAATGAATATAATTATTTTCCAATTTAAAGGAATATCATAGCATCTTTCTAATTTGGAAAGAGTAACTTTGTAATAAACTAAGATACTCTTTAGTTTAAATATTATTTTTTATTAAGGATTGTATTTCTATTTTAGGGTGAATATTAGAAAAATAGATTAACCTTATTTGAAAATATTTAGTATTTAATTTAACCCTATGAGGAAGGGTAAATTCAGTGGGAGCCCTATAATTAAATGAAGTATTTCACACATAAAAGTATCGACATACATATAGAGAAGCCCTAATAATTGAATTACATCGAGCTAAGCTGTATGATTCTACTGTGGGCTTGATCATTGAATATAGCCATTCTGCATATCTTTGAAAGCGCTCATCCCAGATAACTCGCAAAGCGCTCTAAACTTCAGAAATTTACAACTGAGTTTGAAAATTTGAGAATGCTTGGACTTTAATGAATTGTGATTTTAATGTTAAAATTCTCAAAATTGCTAATGAATGGTATGCTATTGGTGAGAAAATTTCTGAAGAGAAACTTGTTTCGCAAGATTCTTAGATCATAATCTGTCAAATTTTATCCGAAGCATCTATTATTTAGGAATACAGTGATATTAGCAGTATGACTAGGAGCTTAATCATTGGGAAACTTTAGACCTTCAAGTCTAATAATCTACAAGCGAAGAGATAGAAGAGCATTGCTTCAAATTTTAAAGTTAATTCTTAAAATCTGTACAGTGAGTCTAATTGATGAATCTCTTTCGACATCAATAATTTTCCGCTAGCTCTACTTACTAAAGATTTCAACAAGATGGTGTTAAAATGAATAAGTAGAAGTTCATTTCTTGAAATGTACTCAATTTTTTTTTTTAAATATTATTCTTTAACAAAATACGTAGAGAAAAAGGAAATTTATAAACAGACACAAATTTTCTCTATCTTATCTTAGGTAAGGAATTACCAATTGGAAAAAATTAAAATAATTTTTTTTTTATTTTTAAAAAAATAATTATATATATATGACAATTTTCTCAGAAAATTTTAAAAGCAATATGACAAATGATGGAAGATTTGGATATATTTGGTGGCGAAAACTGCTTCCTAAATGGGTATCAACTAGTTGAAATAATCAAGCATATTTCATTTGTATCTCTTTGTTTATTTATCGATATGACCATTTCTACATGTCGTCACTATTTTCTTTTAAGATTTTGCGGTGTTTGATTTGTGGAAAAAAAAAAAAATTAAAGCATATATCCTAGGCTTTTACATTCAATTTTTGGCACTGACACAATGACGAGTCTAATGAAAGATCAAATTATCCTTCTTATTGTCTTTTTTCTTTTTTTTTTGAGATCTCTGGCTTCTCTCTCTTTCTTCTGTTCTTTGGCCTTTTTTTTTTTTTTTTTTTTTTTTTTTGCCATTTTTTTCTTTTTAAAGAGGAGGGCAGTACATTTCAAGTTTTATTAAATATCTTTACTTATAATCGAGGAAAACCGTGAATATAGATAAACAAAACCTTAACCTTAATCTTAAAACAAAATTTAAACGCATTCATAAACATATCTAATTTCCACTATGATAGTTACAATTTATCAGTTCTCAATCTACTCCTAGTTTGTTGGAATATCTACATTATCTATCCAATTTTTATTGTGACCACTTAGAGTCCATCCTATCCAAAAAATTTAGTAGAAGCATTACTTTTCCCAACTACATGACCAAATATGAAATTAAGGTGATTTAAATGTCATATAATTTCTTCCAATAATACTCTAAATTCTACAATTATTTATATGAAACTATATTTTATGGCGTTTGGTTAGTGAGAAAGACTATAGACATGGTGAGTGATGGTAAATGAGATTTGAAAGAAAAAAATACGAAACCACTTTTATTTATTTCTTTTTTACTTTAAAAATTGAATGAAGGTGTCTAATATAAACTTGTTGATCTAAACTTCATTATGGTAAAGTTTACTGGCGTTTCCATATACTTTTGAACTATTGAAGAGTAGTATATAATTGTTGTCATATTCACCTGTAATATCTCGAGTTTTTTGGAACATTGTTGGAATGTTTCCGAATTAAAGATAAGGATTTGGAACGGCACGGTAATTGAAAATCAGAGTTTATGTGTTGGGAAATAGTTCGGAATATTTTAAAGTGAGAAATCATCGTGTTGGAAAAAGCGTGGTTTCGAGAACCGATTACACGATTTTTGATTTTATCGTTATACGCGTAAAAGTATCTTGTCTCGACTATAAAGATACCAAACGGATTCCGATTGAACTGATTTTTAAACCATCAGACTCGTTTTTCCGAGACGAACAACTTTCGTGTTGAACACCTTTCGAAATTTACATAAGAAGGGCTTCAAAAATATGAGATTTATAGAAAGTTCCATGACAGGGGCCTGAATGCAATTTTCGGGGTGTGAATGTAAATTTCCAGA
>SKCR01043759.1:0-37556 GCA_019454045.1 Zanthoxylum bungeanum
CATCCACACTTTGATGGCAGTCACGTCACCGATCTATTTAGATCAGACCCGTCTGTTCTTTGGGTGTGGACTGATCCTTAGGATATCATGTGCGTATCAAGATAGGATTCTTCAGTTCTATATACATAGCATAGGTATCCATTATGGGATTAATAATATGTTAAATCCCTGGGCCCGTGGTACACTTTAGAAGTGATTTCTAAGTGTTAATAAGAGATCGCTAATGGAATCGTCGACGAGATTATACCTATAGAGATTTGACGTTTATATCTATATCTTTGGGATAATCCAGATATTTGTGACAGATGGATTATACGTATGTAGTGACCTCGACCTGTATGGTTTAGAGAGTTTATTTATGTTCGTCATAATTTACCGATGGGTAGATTATGGACACGAAATTAGATTTCGTGACGGATATGCCTGAACCTAGAGAGTCTCACTAATGAAACATACTCGTAGAGCACTAGGGCTACCTTTGTAAATAATATTGATTATTTATAGATTTTTTAACGGTTAAACGATAAATACACGCTTTAAAGAATTTTCCGGCTATTTCCTAATTAATATGTATTATGAAATATTTAATGTAAATATTATACATATATTTGGATATTTATATTCGTAATTATCTAATTATTTAATTGTTAAATAATTAGATTAATTAAATATAAATATCTTTTCACTTTAATATGGCAAAATGTAATTGGTACATTTGTGCATATATTAATTAAAATGGTTGACAACTTGATTTTTGGCATATTTAATATTGATTAAATTTGTAAAATCAAAATTCCCATTTTGCCATTCCTAGAGTCGGTCATGCCCTATCTTTTAAGCTTTGAGTTTTTTCTTTTGTTTCATTTTTTGGCTTCAAAAATAGATTATAAAAAAGGGAGTTGAGAAAAACCTAAGTGTTAAAGGTGTAATTTCATACTTTTCTTTACTTGAAAATTATTTCTGTGCCTTTAGACTTCAACATATGATGTTGTCATATTTTCTCTATTCTCTTGGGTTTTTAATAAATTTATTTGAAGCATGAATCAAAGGTGTTAGCATGTGTATTTTGTAAATGAAGCTATTAAGTGTTATTAAGCATACTTTTAGTTATTTGATAACTTGGTAGCCATTCTAGAGTTGCTTAGCCACTCATAAATGACCTAGAATTTTTCTTGAGTTGTTTCATGATGGTGAGACTTGTTTGGTGTGGTAAAGATTAAATTAAAGTGTTGAATTTAATTAATTTGGGGTTAATTGGTCTATTGAACAATTTTGTAAAATTAGGGTTCATAACCCTTTCCAAATTTAGGGTTTTTCATATATGTGTTAATTAATGATGTATATATGATGCATATTAATTTTGGTGTTGATTGGACTTGATCTTGAGTGGTTTTGAACCAATTTGGACTAAAGTGCAAATCTTGGAAACTTAAGGGACCTCTCGGCAATTTGGAGAAAATTTGTTTCTTGAATTGTAATTTGTATTTTCATGTATAAGACATGTATAAATCATTTTGGGATTAATTTGGAATCAATTAAAATTGTATTTGACAATTTAGGACTAAAATGATAAAAATACAAAGTTTATGGGCTAAACGGTAATTAATGAAAAATTCTGATTTTTCTGGAAAAATTTCAGGTTTTAAGTATTGAGTATTTTAAGTACCCAAGAAAAATTATTGAACTCGAAAAATTTTGATTTTCCGCGTTCCGCTGCGTTTACCCGGAATTACCGCCAAAAACACTTACACCTCTAGACTGCAAGAACTCAAAGAACTCCTCGAGCCCGTACCCCACGGTTTCTTCAGAACCTCTGAAGTCTCTGAGTGAATCAACTCTGCAACTCTGAACGCCGGAACTCTGACTGCCAATCTTCCTCCTTGAAAACTCTGAAGGTTTAGGAAATTGAGTTTGTTGTGTTGATGGTTTAACAAAGAAAGCTTTCACCAAAACAAAGCGACATGAGAACAAGTAGTCTTCAAGGTGAAAACAAAGAGATTGAAAACTAAGAATGTGTTTAGGCTCAAAGGAATGTGTTTTCAACCATTGTGATGGTGGCTTAATATTTGTTTATATAGGTATGGCAAATGAAAGGGTTTCCTAGTATTATTTTGGCTTAAAAACGTGTCTAATATAACCTACTTACTGTTGGGGTTTTGGGCAAAGGGCGCGGCGGAAGCGCTGTTTAGGCGAAATCGTAATTTTAAAATTTTTTAAATTACTGAATTATTCAATATCCAATAAGAATAATTCATTCATATTTCACATAAACATATTTATTCGATATCAAATAACGACATAAATAACTAAGAAACGTCGCGAAACTTTTACGAAAACGTTACGCGTTTTTGACTAAACCGACCACCCAATACACATGAGGGCTGCCCAGGTCAACCCCAATAGTATTAGGGCAGTTCATGGGCTGCCCGAACATTGAAAAATTCACTGTTTGGGCAGCCTTCATCCGGTTGGCTCAAAACTCACCCGGTAACGCCGTTTTTTTCGTTTTCACTTATTTCAACTCCGAAACAATTTCCGGCAATTGTTATAACACCCAAAACACATCCAATACATTTATATGCATTATTTTCATCACCATATGAACAGTATTTCCAGATCTGATCTAGAAGAAAAAATATCAATTTTTCATGCTTAAAATCTAATTTTCCAACATTAATCTAATTAATCTTAACACCAACCAAAGTCAACACAAATGAACCACCCAAGAACAATTATAGGCATTACAAGAGTGGTCATAACACTCTAGAATGGAAACTTATCATCAAATGACAAAATTGAATCAATATTACAATAATATTATCCAAAACAACTTCACACATGCAATATACTTCCAATTCCATCCTCCAAATCCAAAAGCCCAAATTCATAGAAAAGAAGAAACCCTAGATCTCACTAGATCATCAAGAAAAAAGAAACATATTTTGTAAGCTTAAGTATTTGTAGAATTACCTTTAATCCTCTAATTCCTTAGCTTTTTTTCTTGATTTTCTTCATTCCCCATCTTGAATCATCAAGAGAATTTGAGAGCTTTTTTCTAAGGAGGAGTTCGGCCATAGCATAGCCATGAGAAGGAAATGAAAAATTTTTACTTTAAAAATGCCCATGACCGACTCTACAAGGGTATAATGGTCATTTTGGTAATTTAAATCAATTAAATATAATTAAACTTTATGTTAACAAATCAAATTTGCACACCTAAAGTTTAATTAAATCATGCCACATGTAACCAATTATAATTAAATATTTATCATAACTATTATGAAAAAAGTTTATCATTTAATTATTTAAATATTTAACATTGAAATATCTAAATAATTACTTAATATAATTGTTATTATATATGTATTTTTATTTACATTAAATAAAAAATACATATATTAATGGCATGTGTCAATATCTCATTTGATAATTAATTAATGTGTATCTAATCAAATTATATATCAAATACAAATACACAATAATTACGATTGACCAAAAATGCCTTTTGTATGTGTTTTCGTTTAACCGATTAAACGATTCGAATTAACTCATTTAATCCGATGAAGAATTATGAATAATCTGTATTATTCATAAAGCGTTGCCCAAGTGCTCACCGAGTACACTTCATATTGTGGGACTCTCTAAGTTTATGTTTATCCGTCACGAAATCCAATTTTGTGTCCATAATTCACCTACTCATGAATTATGACGACCACAGATAATCTCACTAAAATATGTAAGTCGAGGTCATTGCATACGTATAATCCATCCGTCACAGTCTATCCATATTATACCTGGGATATAGATAAGAACGTCAAATCCTTATGGTATAATATAGTCGACTCTGAAATTTACGATCTCTAAATAACACTCGGAACTGATTTCCGAAGTTATACCACTGCCATGGATTTACTAGATCGCAAACACGTGTAGGATGCCTATGCCCTGTACACAGGACTGATGGATTCTATCTTGATACGCACAGGATATCATGAGCATCAGTCCACACCCAACGAACAGGCGGAGGTATGATCTAAATAGATCAGTGACATGAATGTCATCAAAGTGTGGAGGATAACTCATATATCCACAGTGGTATCTCAAGTCAAAGGACCACTATGCTCGCTCAACTCAAGAAGATTCCTACTGACGTTGGTGTACTATCTAATAGGAAATCTTCAGTGAGTCGTTCAATGTTTATCAAATAAACACCTACATGTCTATACGAGTCTCCCGGGACTCATGGTTCTTTGGGATAAACCATCAGACCAAGTCATGATATACGACATGTACTGGTCTCAGCGAATTTTTACTAACCGACCCGTGTTAGCAAATCTTGACCAAGAACTTTATTTAAGGATATACAACTTATAGTGACGCTTCCCAATGTCAATTACAAACTACGTTGTCACTGCGCACTACATTGTAAATCCTATGGTCTTTGTCTAATATACAGGTATCACTAAATCAGATTTAGTTTCAATCTAATCATAATTACATATCTAATCACAAATAGATCAAATATGTGTATAAAAGACAAGAGGTGCTACCATTAAATAAGTAATATTATGGAAAAATGAATTGTTCGTATTTATGAATCAGACATAAATACGATCCGGATTGGCACTCTGAGCACCAACCCTAACAATTTGTCCCACTTGCTCTAGTGCCAATCCACAGTATCATATAAACATCTCAATGTGTATCACATACTCATGGCCCTCAAGAGCTCACCTAGCACTCAAGAGGTAGGCAACAACAAGTAAGCCCGCTTTAACAAATTGAGTTTGTCCAACAAACCCAATTGTTTTCCCTTAGCTAACATCATTCATATTTTGTAGAACCCAAGTTCTACATAAATATGACTCAGATACGATATCAATATTGTGCTATAGCTATTAAGTTGTCTATGTATTTTAGGATCAAATCCAAATACAATGCAAACTATTACAAGCACAACATTAATATCAAACTTCTAATTTATAAGGTCACTTTGCAACTTCATAAGTTAATACTTCATAAGTTACAACTAATTCTACTAATTCAGTAGAATCAATTGTGACACTTCCACTGCATCTTTTCTGACTTTATATGACATAGACCATCTAATGTCATAATTAGACTCAAAACTAATCCGACCTTAATGGTTGCGAATTATATTATCTATGAATTAGAAACTCATTCTTAATATCTCAAAGATCACAAAGAACATGTTTCAAGATCCATCTTATGGTCTACAACATATCAAAATAACTTGTAACAATTACAATTAAATTGATATTTTTATTTGTACATAATATATTATTCATTATGTTATCATCATATGATGCATCAGATTGATTAGACATTCTAATAAATTTCTCTTTCAACAAAGGAATCATCACTTACAAAAGATTAATATTATATACAAGAGACACACAAACTGTCAAACAGTTATACTAAATGTCATACATATAGTCTTGTTGTGTCTTTTGTTAGATCATATCTAATGCACGACTAATGGGAGTATCTCACAAGTCTCTTAGTTTTATATTATATATAAAACTTTATATCAAATATAACAAAGACTACTCCCACTGCTTTCACGGAGAAAAGAAGACTTAGGTAAACCTTTTACCTCAGAAATATTTCATTATTATATTAATAATGACAATGTCGTTAGGATATATAACACTAGAAAGAAAATTTTACGCTCCATCTGACCCTACTATCAAATATGTATTCTCTATGCTTTGATAAATTCAGACAATCTGACCGTATCAAAATTAGAGAACACAGATTTTTGGAAAGCTTATCTGAGTATACAATAGGCTGTATAAACTAGTATATCAAACTATGATCTTAGCAGAATACAAACTCTAGGGCCATTCTAGAATGAACTATTCAAACAGAGAAACCATAACCGATCTCTCATTCGAAGAAGACATTCAGGAACACCACTTTGCATTCTTTAGCCAAAATACATTGTTTAATATCAACATTAACCAATAAATCTTTAATTGTTCAATTAGTGCGACTTGAGACAAGTTTTCTCAGAATCTACAATAGATCACTGAGTATAACTTTTCTCACTGTCATACTATAAAAGTCAAACCTTTATCAAGCTTACTTTCCTTTTATTGCACAAATAATTTGCACATTTTATGAACTATTCATAACGAAAGCTTAATCAAGTTCAAAACTTGATCGTAGTAAGCTATGAACAATCTTAGATTTATGGTTCAATGGTAATTTCCGAAATCGATATCAAATATCGCTCCCACTATAAGTTATATGATACTTTTCTTCGATAAGAAAACAACAGAACTAATAAGTATCAAATACTTCGTAAATGATTCTGAAATCCTATTAAAATTATACGGAAGATATCGTAGGGTCATTTCATCTAATTAATTATGTAGTTCCATTACAATTTATCACTCTCACATTTGACTTCAATAAGTCAAGTTTTTTCTACAATTGTTAACATCTGATGTTACACACCAAGTAATAAAATAATTTTATTACTCGGGATCGTAGAAAAGATATTCTATCAAATAGAATACAACATTCTATTAATAGAATAAATGATAAAAATTTTACTTGTACCTCCGAGGCGCAAGTACTTTCAATTATATAACCATTATACAAAAGAAAGATTCAAATCTCAAACATTTTAAGATTCAAATTTTCTACTTATACATATCATATACGTAATTGTATAAACTAATGGAACAATAATTAAAAGGATGAATTAGTGTAACTGGAGCATAACCCCAAGAGTATTGAAACTAATTCGGTAACACTCAATATCAAACGAATCAAATCATATAAGATTCGATTTGTCCCATTGACCAATTCCATCTGTTGGACTATTATGACCCATAACATCACTATTTGTAAAAGACATTGTGGTTTTTGTACAAATTAACTATGTGACAAAGGAAATTACTATTTTATCATTTTGTAATTAGATTACTTGAATATATAAATGATAAAAGTCCTTATGATTAGTTCCGGATTAATAAGATATGAGACAGTATCAATCCACGAAATATTTAATCATTAAATATCCTTAGTCATAGTATTATCGAGACTGGACATCGATAATGCAGAATAGGCTAGTATTACACTTGTGTGCGTTATAGAAGCGTAACGACATAGTTCTCATATATTTGGGTATTGGATACTCATGCAAGTGTAATAGGAGGTTCTGTTTACCGATGGTACGGAAACAGCTTCGCTCTGGATAGACCCATCAGAATCACATTGGTAGTATGACTATGTGTCTATGGGAATCCGAATCAGGGTAGGTGTATTTGGTCTTAACCTGAGACTTGCATCGCTAATACTTGCGAAAATCAATACGCTTTGGTTTTGGTCATCCGGGGCTTTAACAGGTTCTGTGTACGCCTCTTCTGGGTTTATTGAGAATTGTAGTGTATTGGGTGTGATGTCAAGATAGAAGTGTCACTTCGTCATATGGAGATGATGATCACGTAAGGATACAGAACATGTACTTTATTATGTTGCAACTATCGGGATAATATGACAAGGTCATGATTATCCGATTAAGAGACTAGTTGCTAGTGATCCGATATATGCTTCGTACGGGGCAGACACAATTCCAGCCACAAGCCTAGCATGTGACATCCGATACTGGATCGTAATACACAATACTTAGTATACTACGCCTGGTATAGATTATGTATTCCTTAAAAGAATATTTCTGGAGAATTAGGTAGGTACGGTACTTTGCTAGAAGCCAACCATGTCCTGTAAATCGGTAAGAATGTGGTACCGGGTACGCACGTGTTCAGATAGTCCGACGACCGAATTTACTGCCAACATATCCAGGAATCTCATGGGTCCCTTCCCAAAGATTCACCGATAACGTTTGACTCGAACAGAATTAATCTGGGATTAATTATGAGAGAGAGAAAATTAATCTAGGATTAATTACGACAAGAATTTATCTGGGATAAAATTCGATTAGAAGAGAGAGAACGATTAATTTGGAATTAATCGATTAAATAATATATTTGATATATTAATTGAAATTAGATTTCAAAGCGGAATTAAAATTGAATTTTAATTCGGGCGAATGAATTAATTTAGAATTAATTCGTAAGCGACTTTACTAATAATTTTGCTAGGCATAATTATTTAATTAAATTATATTTAATTATGTCGCAACGGAAAATTCGTTAATTCGGAATTAAACGAACTCGAGCCCGAAGTGTGTTTAGCGGGCCCACTCGAATTTTGAATTTTAAAGTGGGGCCCACCAACTCAAATCATTAGTCAACTTTATTTACTTTTTGGTGATAGAAGTTGGTGGTGATTTGGTTGATAACTTGTAAAACACATTTTGTCATTTGAATGACATATACCAAAATTTGATTTTGGTAAATGATAATTGAATTTTGGAAAATCAAATACATAAAATAATAATAAAAAAAGCTCTCTCCTCTCCCCTAAAGTGCCGATTGCATCTCTTCCTCCCTTAGAAATTTTATTGCAAATTTTCTTCTTGCTAGCACATTCAAGGAGTCATTCAAGGTGTTAGGGAAACCAATCCTTGAGTTTGGAACACAAAGAAAAGGCTTGGAGCTCTTCTTCTTCATCAAATGTTTTGAACTTTCAACATCCAACGAAATCGATCAATGTAAGTTTTTTCCGCAACTTCTTTGAGTATTCACACGAATCACGCTTAGAGATCCCGTGGCATGTCTAGGACACTAACACCATCACAATGGAATCGTAGAAGAATAATATTGAGTAAGAATCATTATTCATTAAATAACTTTAGAACAAATTTCCATAAATTCATATGTTTGATCATATCAAACATCTTTGAACAATTCAAAGACTCACGATGAATTTTAATATATAGTTTTCAACACTTCAAATAGAATATCTGTGAACCATTCAAAATATTCTATCCGCATTTCATCAGAAATATATTGAAAGTTCTCGAACCATTCAAGACGTTCAATATATGTATTCTTTTAGAAACATGTAACCAAGTCATGACAATTCATTAACTAAGTTACGAAGTAAAGAAAACTATTCAAGGCAATTTATAATTCATTAAACTACATACTTCCAAAGTATTAGTTTAATAAATCTGTGGTCCAATGACGATCATTGGTTAAATGAGATTTAATCACATCCTAAATACAATATTCATTAAATGGATAAGGAAATGAGGTGTGGTATCGCATCAGACCATCCTTTACCATACGGAATAAACATCTAATGCTTATATGATAAAATCTCATAAAACATTGTTCTAAGTTATTTAGTTAACCAAATATTTTTCTTAATGTTCATCTCTAATGACACTACTAGTCATATTAAAATATGTAACAATTAGTCGCAAGTTCTGATATCAAATATCAAAACAATTATTAAATATTATTTTAATTAACTAGACGGGAGATCTGGTATCTAATACCTATAGTTGTCATATTGTGAGAATCGATATTCTCTGTACACAACTTCTTTCTTTAGCTTTATAATTTGCTTTCAATTATTTACAACAATTACAAACAATTGATTAGCAAACTGTGTCAAACACGTGACTTCTAAAAGTCACTAAATCCAAGAAACGTCATTATGAGATAAACAAATACCTAATGGAGTTTTCTTAATGTCAGTTAAGAATCTCAAGACATGAACTGATTCGTGTCAATTCTTACTGCACAAGAAACTATTCTCTCTAGACAATTATATCGTAAAACAGATATCTATTTAGATTACTTATCGTGACTTAGAAACTAAGTCACTAACAATCTTGATTTTTAAGAAAATCGAAACAACAGTTCCCGATGGTTTTAACTAATCTAACAATATCTAAGTCTACTAACATTCTAGAACCTATTATAGAAATATGCAACCATAAGAGAAGTCAGAAAACATATTCAAGTAATATACATGCAGTGGATTAGAAGTATAATTCTATCAACAATATAGAATAAATGAATACAAAAGCAGCAATTTCCATAAAATTACGCATTGCCTTAGTTATGGATTTTTAACCCAGCAGTGTCTCCCACTACTTTACGTAATACCGTAATCCCTAACGAAGAACGAGAATTCAATAATTAAATTGAATTCAATAGTGAGAGTAGGATCCCATGAATATATTTTGACTCACATCTTTGGCACGATCTCGCCTACGTATATTCATTAGGTAGACAACTCATTGTCAACCACTCACTAGTGACTCCTAATTTTTGTCCTGACCATTTCTCGTTATGAAAGCTTTGGCATGTTCACAAGGAGGCGTATCAAGGCTTCACTTGCCAATGACAAACTCAAGCTACCGATGTAGTCCTGACAGCTTTGGCACGTTCATGATTTCCACTTTCACTTGAATTTGTCTAGTACCAATTATACATCCGGCATGGATAAAATTCTATCAATTACACCCTCATTGCTTTCGCACGATCTCGGATGCAGCCATAGAAAGATACCTATAAATCGTATTGACAAGACGGACCAAGAAACATGCATCCAATACATGTTACTTTATTGCCTTATTTAAGCGGGGATATTCCACAAGGAAGCTTTACTCTACATCAAATGCATAATATAATCTAGATCAACTTCTAAACAGTTCAATTCTACCTTAGAAAACATAATTTAACTTAACTATTAAATTTCGGTTACGTTTCCCGTTAGCGTAGAACTGAAAAGTCAAGAAATATCTAAATTACATGCATGTGCGAACATCAAAATTGGATTACGTATCATATATCAAGTATGACTAATGTAAAGGATGAAGAATCAGACCTGCTCTGATATCATTTTTGTTGGGGTTTTGAGCAAAGGGCGCGGCAGAAGCGCTGTTCAGGCGAAATCATAATTTTAAAACTTTTTAAATTACCGAATGAATTATTCAATATTCAATATGAATAATTCATTCATATTTCACCTAAACATATTTATTTGATATCAAATAACGACATAAATAACTAAGAAAAGTCGCGAAACTTTTACGAAAATATTTTTCCGCAAAATGGCATAAAACTCGTTTTTAACCGAACCGATCACCCAATACACATGAGAGCTACCCAGGTCAGCCCCAATAGTATTAGGGCAGTTCATGGGCTGCCCGAACATTGAAAAATTCACTGTTTGGGCAGCCGTCACCCGGTTGGCTCAAAAGTCACCCGGTAATGCCGTTTTTTACCGTTTTCGCTTATTTCAACTCCGAAACAATTTCCGGAAATTGTTGCAACACCCAAAACACATCCAATACATTTATATGACATTATTTTTCATCACCATATGAACAGTATTTCCAGATCTGATCCAGAAGTAAAAATATCAATTTTTCATGCTTAAAATCCAATTTTCCAACATTAATCTAATTAATCTTAACTCCAACCAAAGTCACCACAAATGAACCACCCAAGAATAATTCTAGGCATTAAAAGAGTGGTCATAACACTCTAGAATGGAACATATCATCAAATGACAAAATTGAATCAATATTACAATAATATTATCCAAAACAACTTCACATATGCAATATGCTTCCAATTCCATCCTCCAAATCCAAAAGCCCCAAATTTATAGAAAAGAAGAAACCCTAGATCTCACTAGATCATCAAGAAACAAGAAACATATTTTCTAAGCTTAGGGATTTATAGAATTACATTTAATCCTCTCATTCCTTGGCTTTTTTTCTTGATTTTCTTCATTCCCCATCTTAAATCATCAAGAGAATTTGAGAGCTTTTTTCTAAGGAGGAGTTCGGCCATAACATAGCCATGAGAAGGAAATGAAAAATTTTTACTTTAAAAATTCCCATGACCGACTCTACAAGGGTATAATGGTCATTTTGGTAATTTAAATCAATTAAATATAATTAAACTTTATGTTAACAAATCAAATTTGCACACCTAAAGTTTAATTAAATCATGCCCCATGTAACCAATTATAATTAAATATTTATCATAACTATTATGAAAAAAGTTTATCATTTAATTATTTAAATATTTAACATTGAAATATCTAAATAATTAATTACTATAATTGTTATTATATATGTATTTTTATTTACATTAAATAAAAAATACATATATTAATGGCATGTGTCAAAATCTCATTTGACAATTAATTAATATGTATCTAATCAAATTATGTATCAAATACAAATACACAATAATTACGATTGACCAAAAATGCCCTTATGCATGTGTTTTCATTTAACCAATTAAACGATTCGAATTAACTCATTTATCCGATGAAGTATTATGAATAATCTGTATTATTCATAAAGCGTTGCCCAAATGCTCAACGAGTACACTTCATATTGTGGGACTCTCTAAGTTTAGGTTTATCCGTCACGAAATCCAATTTCGTGTCCATAATTCACCCACTCATGAATTATGAAGACCACGGATAATCTCGCTAAACTATGTAAGTCGAGATCATTGCATACATATAATCCCTCCGTCACAGACTATCCATATTATGCCTGAGATATAGATAAGAACGTCAAATCCTTATGGTATAATATAGTCGACTTTCACGATCTCTAAATAACACTCGGAACTGATTTTCAAAGTTATACCACGACCATGGATTTACTAGATCGCAAACAAGTGTAGGATGCCTATGCCCTGTACCCAGGACTGGCGGATTCTATCTTGATACACACAGGATATCATGAGCATCAGTCCACACCCAACGAACAGGCGGAGGTCTGATCTAAATAGATCGGTGACGTGACTACCATCAAAGTGTGGAGGATAACTCATATATCCACAGTGGTATCTCAAGTCGAAGGACCACTATGCTCGTTCAACTCGAGAAGATTCCTATTGATGTTGGTGTACCATCTATTAGGAAATCTTTAGTGAGTCGTTCAGTGTTTATCAAATAAACACCTACATGTCTATACGAGTCTCTCGAGACTCATGGTTCATTGGGATAAACCATCGGACCAAGTCACGATATACGACATGTACTGGTCTCATCGGAGTTTTACTAACCGACTTGTGTTGGAAAATCTTGATCAAGAACTTTATTTAAGGATATACAACTTATAGTGACGCTTCCCAATATCAATTACAAACTACGTTGTCACTACGCACTACGTTGTAAATCCTAGGGTCTTTGTCTAATATACACGTATCACTAAATCAAATTTAGTTTCAATCTAATCATAATTAGATATCTAATCGTAATTAGATCGAAAATGTGTATAAAAGACAAGAGGTGCTACCATTAAATAAGTAATATTATGGAAAAATGAATTGTTCATATTTATGAATCAGACATAAATACGATCCGGATTGGAACTCTGAGCACCAACCATAACACTTACACAGGGACATTCAAACTCACTTCAAACAAAATTGAAAAACCAATTTCTGTCTCAAAACGTTTAAACGAAAATACGAACACCATACGAACGAAGGTCGCGTATTGGTTTTCAAGGGTAACTTAAAACAATTGTAACTTTCTCATCCCTTGGAAAAATCATACATTCTTTATATGTACGGGATCATATTCGAGTCTACTCTCCAATTCAACTAACCTCATGTCAATTTGAGCTCTAAATCATCTAAAATATTCAAAAGAGTGAATATCGCTATGATAAATCCATCAGATTTTGTCCAAATACTTGTCCAATTGCTTCGAGATCTTCAAGACTCATTACAACTCAATTGAACTTGTTTTGTTACGGATTTTGCCAGTAAAAATGGAACTAACATATTGAAATCCGATTTTCTACCGGTATCAAGGTTTTATGGTCTCATAATGGAGGAGAATATATGTCTAATGACTTTCAAGACCTTTTTATAGCAAAAAGGTATTATCTCTCAACAGTCATGTCTGTATGCTTCTCAACATGGCTAAACATAAAAACCGTCATGTGCTAGATGTAGTTCAGACTCTACTCTTAGAATCTTCAGTTCAACCCAAATTTTAGGTCGAGGTTTTATCCATAATTGTTCATCTGATTAATCGGTTGCCTTCTACCACTTTGGATTTTGATTCTCCTTATTATAGTTTGTATGGTAAACATCATGGGTATGATATGTCATACACACTTTTAGGAGTGTTTTGCTTTGTTCACTTACGTCATAATGATCATCACAAGCTACAGCTCAGTCTGCAAGGTGTCATTCATGGGTTATATCATTGCTCAAAAAGGTTTGTGTGTTATGATGGTGTTGCTAATCATTTTCATATATCTCGAAATGTGTTTTCTTCGAGAATCAGTATTACTTTCAGCAACTAGTTGTTTCTTCATATGAATTGGTAAAGCTTTTTTGTTTTGATAATCTATCTAGACATGTCGATAGTTTTAAACCCGATGTTGTATATCAGAGACGACGGCCCCCATCTCCACAACACCTTCTTGAACCCGATCCGCTATTTATGTGGCTCTTTGGTGGTCCATCCGCTCAATTTGTCCATCTGATAGGTATATTTGCCACTTTATCTGATATCACAATTCCTACCTCTTATTCTCATGCAGTTAAATAGCTTTGTTGGGTAAATGTTATGCAATAGGAACTTCAAGCTCTTTAAGAGAATCATACATGGGATATTATTCCTTGTCCTGCTGGGGTTAAGCTTATTGGCTGTAAATGTATTTATTCCGTTAAGTTACGAGCCGATGGCTCACTTGACAGATATAAAGCTCAGTTAGTGGCTTTCGATAATCGATAGGAGTATGAGGTGGATTATGAGGAGACATTTGCACATGTAGCTTAGATGACCACAGTACTAAGAGTGACAATGGGTCGGGCCGGGCTCGAACTGACTCGGGCCGGGCCTGGACCCTGGCTTTATCCAGCCCGTTTTAAAAAATTAAATTAAAATTAAAATTAAGAATATACAAATATAAAATATAGGACATTTGTTTCAAGATCATTCACAAATACATTATAATGTTTAGTCTATAAACTAACAATTCAAATGCTACAAAATATAAATAATAAGTAAAAAAATTATTTTTTTAGCCCAGGCCCGGGCTAAATATGTTGAGCCCTGCTCGGGCTTCTAAAAATACTGCGCGGCCCAAGATTTTATGATCCTGGTCGGGCCGGTCCGGGCTGTGCCGGGCCGAATCGGGCCCGGGCTTTTCTGCCATCCTTACACGATACAGATTGTTTTAGCTATAGCCGCTTCCAAAGACTAGACTTTGTGACAGATAGATGTTAAAAATTCCTTTTTGCATTACGATCTTAAGGAATAGATTTATATGACACTATCACCTAGGTTATTTTCTTTGCCATCTTAAGATGTTTGTCGGCTGAAGCGATCACTATATGGCTTGAAATAGGCTCATCGCGCTTGGTTTGATAAGTTTCACTCTCCGCTCCTTCATTTCTCCTTTGCCCAAAGTCAATATAATTCCTCTATGTTTCTTTTCAAGACAATGGTATCATGTTGCTTCTAGAGTATGTGGATGGTATTGTTAGTATTGGGACCGACACTAGGTTGATTTCCCAGCTTCAGAAGCATCTCCACAGTTCGTTTCGTATGAAAGACTTAGGTTCTTTGTAACATTTCATAGGTTTTGAGGTACACTCCACACTGACTTGTACTTTCTTGGATCAACATAAGTACATCCAAGAGTTAATTAACTTAGCTAGTCTACAAGATAGATGTGTCGTTGATACTCATTTGGAGGTGAATGTGAAAGTATCGTCGTGATGAAGTTGACCTTCTCTCTAATCCCCGTTTGTATACAAAGTTGGTTGGAAACCTAAATTATCTGACTATTACTTGGTCCGATATTTCATTTTTTAACATGTTAGTCAGTTTATGCAGGTTCCTTGCCCTTTTCGTTTGGTGGCAGTTCGTTACAAAATTCATTTTTTGCAAGGAACCTCTAGTCGTGGTTTTTTCTTTCTTATGGACTCTGCTATCCGATTAGTGCCATATAGTGATGCTGATTGGGCTAGTATTTAATATACTCGGCGTTCTGTTACTGGCTGATGGATGTTTCTTCGCAACACACTGACCGTGCGTAATCACACGTGTATAACGCAAGCGCACGTATCGTTCAAGTAGTATAAAAAGTATCGATCCCATGAGGACTTAATACCTAATCTATTAATTTTTTGGGGTCAAATGATTACTAGTATCTAACAGGTTGATTGATTGATTTGAAATGGTGATGATTTTGAATTTAAAAACATGTAAATAAAATTGCGCGAAAGTAGGTTTAAGAAAATTCAATATTAGGAAACTATCTAGGGTTGTGAATCTTTCTAATATCTTTTAAAAGATGAAGTGGTTATTTCATGTTTGTGTAATAAATCGTTTTACTAACCTGGAACACTAAATTATGCGAAAGCCTCTGTCGATGGTCAGACGCAAATACCCAGTATAACCCAATTGAACCATATGTCTATGTCAACCAAATTATCTGGATTCATAAGTTTAAGTTCCAATTATGGCTACCCCCACCCGCCCGACAGGTATATGTCTATCCTGTAAGGAAATCTATTAAAGGGTTATTTATCCTCAAGGAAGATCGTGGGCTATTAAGTCTAAGGCTGAAACCTAAAATTCCTTTATCAAGTTTATTTTAGATTTACCACATCAATCTTATTGGTGATCAGACAACAAGAAGCATTAAGCTTAAGACTTAATAAGTAAACCTTTAAATTACCCAAACTATAAAATAACCCCTTATAAACCGGTGATATTAGAATTCATCACAACCCCATATAACTAACTTAATAAAAGACATAAAGTAAAATGCTGAAAGTAAATTGCTGAAAAGTAATGACGAAAGTAAATGCTGAAATTAAATACTGAAACTGAAAATTAAATGCTGAAAATAAATGCTGAAAGTAAATTACTGAAAAGTAAATGCTGAAAGTAAATGCTGAAAGTAAATTGCTGAAAAGTAAATGCTGAAAGTAAATTGCTGAAAAGTAAATAAAGTAAAAGTACAATAAAATAAAATGCTGAGGTAAAATGATCCACTTTTATTACTTCTATTTTAGATATCTCCTTAATATAATATATTAATTTGCATGATAATTACCAACCAGCCATATATGGCGGTATCCAGATTAAGTCAAATTAATAATTAATTACCAACCGACCAATCATGCGGTATCCAGTTTAGTCAGGTTAAAACCAATTTAAATAATTACCAACCGACCAATATGGCGGTATCCTCGTTAAGTCAGGTTTTAACTAGTTTATATATTATAATTAAGAGAGATTAATCTAAATATTAGTAATAAAAGTTTTACCTTTTACCCAACAAAGGGGAGTTACCTCCTCATTACTGAAAAGTGAAAACTGAAAATTAAAGAAAGAAAAGTAATGTTCGTAAAAGTAAATTGCGGAAAGTAAAAACTGAAAAGTAAAGAAAAGAAAGTGCGAAAGCGGAAATTAATTACTGAAAGCTGTAAATAAACAAACAAGATACAATCTTCTTAGTATTCTTAAGGAATTCCTTAGAAGAAAGTATGAATTTACAAATGAAATGGCTTGGTATTTATAGGCAAAATTTTGCCTCCATCAAATCATCCACCAAATCCATTATTAATTGATCCACTAATTGCTCCACCAAATCCATTATTAATTGCTCCACTAATTTCTTATCATGTTTGGTGGTGATTTGATAATTTTTATTATTTATTTATTAATTTATTTTTTGCTTTGAAAATGATTGAAAATGACTTTAATAATTACACACAACACACTTCTGGGTGGTTTATCAATTACGGGTATGAAATCTTCAGAATTCGAAATTATTTTTTCTTTCAAAGTTGTAGATCTTTGAGTCTTCTTTAATCTGGAACTTGAATTAGATCAATCCGATATCGGAATAAAAATTTATGCCCAAATACGACAGATGCGCAAAGCTGGAATTTCCAAAACTGCACTTCGTTAAAACGCCCTTTCAAGTTTCCAATCTCCAAAATTAATATGTCAAGTCCAATTTTTGCCCTTATTTCCCACATTTCGTCCTAAATGATTTCATTATGTCCCAATATTATTTTATCTGCAAAATAAACTAAAACACATCAAAACGTTCATCAAACCCGAGAAACTAAACAAAATATTAAGTAAAAGGGGCGGTAAATATTGATATATTTTCCACTCATCACACCCCCAAACCTAATATTTTGCTAGTCCTCGAGCAAACAAAAAAATAAAATACAAGAAACATTAAAATTAAACTAAGCCACTTTCGTATGGATCATGGTTGCATTTAGCATATGCAACAAACCTTTAAACCCCTAGGTGTCCCTAGTGGACGAGTTATAGTCTCGTGAGGGCTTACAACAACGATACCCACAAACGTTTTACAAAAGTAAAAAGATAATAAAACTAATGCACACAAAAGCAAAAAGACAAGAGAAGAGAATAAAGAAGTTAGTGACTAATCAGGTGAAACTTCTACTCCAAGTTACTAGTTGTTTTTTTTTTTTCTAAATTACTGAATAAGTAAATTCTCCGATTATATTTACCATTCTCCATATGCACAGCCGACAATATTAATCAACTCATTTTTCCCACAACAGTCACAAGTGTAGTTGATAAGAGAGTAATATTTTTGTCCTAAAGTTTTATCAGAATTCACACCTTTTTGTAGCAATGGAATAATTTTTCTGATTTTCTTTTTTCTTGATTTTTGATTTTTGATTTATTTATATACAATATCTTCCATCTATGTAGCGAGTGTTGGGTCGGTGGCTCCCAAACCAGTTGGCTTTAGGGCACCAGGTGTTAAGACACCCATACAGACTTAATTACTCAGACTTCATATATATATTTTTACAACATCTTTGATCCATGTAGCGAGCTTTGGGCCAGTGACTCCCAAACCAGTTGGCTTTAGGGCACTAGGTGTTAAAACACCCTTACAGATTTAATAACTCGGATCTCAGACGTTTTTTTTTTTTTACTCCATCACTTTTTGAGATGTTTTCTCCAATTAAACTAGAGCACTGAATATTACAAACTTTTCAATTTTAGCTCATGTCCGTATGTTACAATGCATGTTGATAATATCTGCTAACTGAGCATATGAAGATCCATTTTAGTCAGTTTTATGGAGAATTTACAAATTAAATAATTAAAATGAAATAAACAAAAACTAACTTGTTTCAAAAATGGTTGAGATACGTCTCAGGAGTGGAAATTCCTTACACAGTTATCTCTTACCACAATTTCACCTTTTTAGTCAAAATAAAAACACAAAAAGCACAAAATATTTTTGTAATTTTTGAAAAAATTTCAATTTTTTTTTGTATTTTTCGAAAAATCTTGGACTAAAAATAAAAACAACACACAACTAAAAACAAGGTACTGATCAACTAATTCCCTCCCCCCCAAACCTAAATGAGACATTGTCCCCAATGTCTTAAACAATAGAAGAAGAGTTTAGAAGATAATACCTGGTTAGCTGAAATTCTACAGGAAATTAAAGGTTAAGATCCAGATTAATCCGACGCCTCTTACCACGATCGTCCTCGGACCAATTTATCTTTGAAATGATAGGGTCAACTTGTGGTTCATAGGCTAAGAGTTGGTCTATTAGATCCGGAGCAGTTCTGGCAGTATAGAGGAGTTCTTTCATAGGTTTTGACACGAACCCATTTCTCCGAGCATCATCAAGAAACACACAAAGAAAATCATAAAATCCTTCAACATTGTACAGTCCAAGCGGTTTCTGGTGTATGTTCAGGTTCTCCCAAGATAACACTATAAAAATTTCCTCCAATGTGTCCAAGCCACCTGGCAAAGCAATAAAAGCATCAGCATGGTTAATCATTTCTACCAATCGTTCAGACATACCTGGCACGATCAGTTCCTCTCTGTTTGATGGTTCAATAAGATTTGCCTCTGCCAAGGGTTTTAGGATGATTCCCAAAATGTGACTGCCTCCTTCCTGTACGGCTTTTGAAACGATCCCCATAAGTCCAAGATTGCCTCCACCATATACTAAGTACATATTCCTTGCAGCTAAGACTCGACCCAATTCATGTGCTGCTTCTACGTATTATGGCTTAACACCAACACTAGTACCGCAAAACACACAGATATTTTCAACTCGTCTTCTTGAAGTGGCTTCCATGTTTTACTCTGGATGTCTTTAAAAGTGCAATGATGAGTTAAATTTATAACACCTGAAAAGGGTGAGTAAAATAATAGCACTAGTACCTGCCAAATGACAATTATTAGTTAATAGTAAAATAATTGTGATAGTCAAAAAGTCTGGATCCTGTCGGAGAAAATAAAAGAAAACAACAAAACAAATTACAATTATTAGGAAAAGACAAAGAGATATAATATTTACAAGAAAAGTAGCGGCTTGATTGACGTCTATGCGTCAGGGACAAGCTTCCCATCCAATTTTCTTATAAATTGGCAAACATGGTCTTTTTGAGTCAGATTCCCAAGACTTAACTGTTGTCTTTATTTTTGAAATTGTGTATATAATTTTCGAATGGCTATATGAACATATCCACTGGGATGCGTCTCAAGAGTTGAAGATATATTATCTACAGACTCCTTACTCAAGCCATCTCTAATGAATTTAATTTTATCTTCGCGATTATCAGACACCATTCTTAAAGAACGACAACGAGTATTGCAATTACAGCGTGCACATTTGTAACAAACACCCATTTGCTTAGCTCTACGTTTCTTTGCATATGTGCTTTTTCCAAAACCAGGCAGATGTGAAGTAAAAGATTCAGAAGACTCACCTGCCATTCGGATCCGTGCTTCAATTACCCAACGAATATCATTAGGAACACCATGGATCGTTAGTAATCTCATCCGTTCTAAGCGAGCTTTGTAGACTTTCATCAGAGATTTTTGAGGGAGAGAAGGATTGCTTGCGAAGATTTGCGAGAGCTTCTTCCATCGTGAAATGACTTTACCTGCAAAAATTAAACAAACAAAAATAAAACACACCAGATCACAATATATACACAAATTGCATGGGTTGCCTCCCTGCGAGCGCTAAGTTTAACGTCGACAGCTACACGTGACTTCTCGAACGTTAGGCTGGATCTGAAAGTGTGACACTTTATTTTTGCCGCTCAAATGATTCTCCCCAGTAGTGCTTGACACGCTGACTGTTAACCTTGAATGTTTCGTTGGTGTTGGGATCCAGTAACTCAACAGCTCCATATGGTAAAACCTGAGTGATCACAAATGGACCTGACCACCTTGATTTCAACTTTCCAGGGAAACGTTTCAACCGTGAATTGTACAACAACACTTGCTGCCTTGGTTCCAACTATCTGTGCACTATTTTTCGATCATGCCATTTCTTGGTCTTTTCTTTGTACAATCTGGCATTCTCATAAGCCTGTAAGCAAAATTCCTCCAATTCGTTGAGTTGGTGAAGTCGTTTCTCTCCTGCAGCTAGTGAATCAAGATTCTACTTCTTCAGTGCCCAGTACGCCTTGTGTTCAAGCTCAACTGGTAGATGGCACGCTTTTCCAAACACCAATCGATATGGGGACATACCAATGGGTGTCTTGTAAGCTGTTCGGTAGGCCCATAATGCATCATCTAGTTTTGTAGACCAATCTTTCCTTATTGATCCAACAGTTCTCTCCAAGATTCTTTTGATTTCCCTGTTTGAAACTTCAACCTGTCTGTTTGACTATGGATGGTAAGGAGTGGCAACCTTGTGAGTAACTTCGTATTTGGATAGGAGTGCATCAAAGTATCTGTTACAGAAATGTGTGCCACCATCACTGATAATTGCCCGAGGTGTTCCGAACCGAGTGAAAATATTCTTTTTCAGGAATTTGATCACCACTTTTGAATCATTGGATGGTAGTGCAATTGCTTCAACCCATTTGGAGACGTAGTCTACAACAACCAAGATGTACAGTTTTCCGAATGATAGAAGTGAGGGTCCCATGGAATCTATACCCCACACATCGAATATCTCCACTTCCAGAATGTTTTGCAACCGTCCTTCATTTCTCTTCCAAATATTCCCCATTCTCTGGCACCTGTCACATTGAAGAGAAAAAAGATAAGCATCTTTAAAAAGAGTGGGCCAGAACAAACCTGATTGTAGGACTTTGGCTGCAGTTTTGTTTCCGCTGAAGTGTCCGCCATATGGTGATGAATGACAGTGTTGCAAAACACTGTTGACCTCCTCTTGTGGAACACACCGTCTCAATAATTGATCATCACACCGTTTGAACAGGTACGGCTCATCCCAGACATAGTGCTTGACTTCTTTGAAGAATTTCTTCCGTTGCTGAGTTGTCCATTCCAACGGTCATTTTCCTGACACAATGTAGTTGACATAGTCAGCATACCAAGGGGCATCTTGCTATTTCATGGCAAAACGTTGTTCATCTGGAAAAGTTTCTTTGATTAACAGATCTTTGCCAGCTGTTTCTCCATTCTCGAGCCTCGATACATGATCTGCCACTTGGTTTTCTGTCCCTTTCTTGTCTTTGATCTCCACGTCAAATTCTTGCAGAAGAAGTATCCAACGGATCAATCTGGGTTTGGCATCTTTCTTCGTGATCAAGTATTTGATTGCTGAATGATCTGTGTAGACCACCACTTTGGGACCCAGCAGATAGGAGCGGAATTTGTCAAAAGCGTATACAACTGCGAGCAACTCCTTTTCAGTGGTTGTGTAGTTGAGTTTAGCTTCATTCAAAGTTCTGTTGGAGTAGTAAATGGTGTGAAAAATCTTTACTTTTCGTTGTCCCAAAACTGCACCTACAGCAAAATCACTAGCATCACATATTACTTCAAATGGAAGGGTCCAGTCTGGTGCTACAATGATGGGGGCAGAAATAAGCTTTTGTTTTAAGATCTCAAAAGCTTCCTGACATTCTTTGGTGAAGTTGAAAGGCACATCCTTCTCCAGAAGATTGCACAGAGGTTTAGCAATCTTGGAAAAGTCTTTGATAAATCTCCTGTAAAAACCTGCATGTCCGAGAAAGCTCCGAATCCCTTTGACAGATGTCAGCGGAGGTAGTTTTTTAATTGTTTCAATCTTTGCTTTGTCTACCTCAATTCCTTTTTGTGAGATCCGGTGTCCAAGAACAATGCCCTCATGTACCATGAAATGGCATTTCTCCCAATTGAGCACCAGGTTTGTATCTTGCACCTTTGTAACACATGTTCCAAATTTGCATAGTGGTCAAAAGAATCTCCAAACACAGAAAGTCATCCATAAAAACCTCCATACTCTACTCCAGCATGTCTGAGAAGATGGCCATCATGCAACGCTGAAATGCAGCAGTGGCATTACATAATCCGAATGGCATCCTGCGGAAAGCAAAAGTACCATAGGGACATGTAAAGGTAGTTTTCTCCTGGTCTTCTGGTGCGATGGAAATCTAATTGTACCCTGAATATCCGTCCAGAAAATAATAGAACTCATGTCCCGCCAGTTTGTCTAACATCTGGTCAATGAATGGTAGCGGAAAATGATCCTTTCTCGTGGCTTTGTTCAGCTTCTTGTAGTCCATGCATACTCTCCATCCAGTCACCGTTCTTGTTGGGATTAGCTCGTTCTTTTCATTGGTAACCACATTAATTCCTCATTTCTTTGGTACACACTGCATAGGACTCACCCAACTGCAATCTGAGATGGGGTAAATGATGGCATCATCCAACCATTTGATTATTTCTTTCTTTACGACTACATTCATGATTGGATTGAGTCGCTGTTTATGCTCCACTGTGGGTTTGTACTCATCATTCATCAGAATCTTGTGCATGCAAAATGATGGACTAATGCCTCGAATGTCTACTATAGTCCAGCCAATGGCTATTTTGTGCTCTCGTAATACTCTCAGTAACTTTTCTTCCTGCTGCAATGTTAGTGAAGAAGAAATAATAACAGGTAATTCAGAAGAGTTTCCAAGAAATGTATACTTGAGATGGCTCGGAAGTAACTTCAGCTCCAACTGTGGTGGTTCTTCAATCGAAGGCTTGATTCGATCTTTCTTAGACAGTTCCAAGCTTTCAACTGGTGGTGTTGATTTGAATCAGAATGGTTTGTCAAGGTAGTTGATACATTCCAGGATTTCAGCATCTAGCTCGTTGTTAGTCATGTTGGTGATGCAAGCTTCAAGTGTATCCGTGGGATTTAGCTCAGTATCCTGAACGATACTATCAACAACATCAACTCTGAAGCATTCTTCTTCCTTTTCATCGCTCGAGAATTTATGGCTTTGAAAATATTGAAAGTAACTTCTTGGTCCTAAACTTTCATGGTTAGTTCTCCTTTTTGTACATCAATCACAGTTCGTCATGTCACAAAGAATGGTCTTCCAAGGATGATAGACACATCTTTGTCTTCTTCCATGTCAAGGATAATGAAATCTGCTGGAAGAATGAGTTTGTCGACTTTGACCAGCACATCTTCAACAACACCTCTTGGAAATGCTAGTGTTCGATCAACAAGTTACAACGAGACTGAGGTAGGCATTGCTTCTCCAATCTGCAGTTTCCTGTTAATAGAAAAAGGCATCAAGTTAACACTAGCACCTAAATCACATAAAGCCTTACCAATATAATATTCTCCAATGGTGCATGGAACTGTGAAATTGCCAGGATCTTTCAACTTCGGGGGAAGTTTCCTCTGAATAATGGCACCGCATTCTTCCGTCAATGCTACTGTCTCGTAGTCTCCCAATCTCCGTTTTCGTGAAAGAATATCTTTCATGAATTTAACATAGCTGGGCATTTCTTCCGACGCTTCTGCGAATGGGATGTTGATATGCAGCTTTTTGAACACCTCCAGGAATCGAGCAAACTTCTTGTCCAGTTTATTTTTCCGAAGTCGCTGTGGAAAATGTGGAGGTGGAGTGATTCTTTCTGGTTCTTTTTCCTTTGCTTCTTTTTCCTCCATCTGTTGCTCTGCTTCTTTTGGAACTTCTTCTTTGGATACCTTGATTCCAACATCTTTGTTGATTTCAGTACGGCTTTTCAAAGTAATGGTTTGACATTGCTCATTCGCTCAGTTCCTTGGATTTGGTTCTGTGTTGCTGGGAAGATTACCTGACGGTCTGTAACTCTGAGCATTAGCCAGTTGTCCAATTTAATTCTCCATTGCTTTGATGGAAGCAGATTGGCTTTGAAAGATAGCATCATATGCTGCTTGTTGCTTTTTGAACATCTCTGCAATCTATTCTTTCATTTCTGGTTCTTTTTCATGTTCCTGGCCTTTGTTCTGTTGTTGAAATCCTAGTGGTGGATAGTTCTGCTGTTGAAATCCAGGTGGTGGATTGTTCTTTTGTCCTGAATTGTTGCTCCATGAAAAATTGGGATGATTCCTCCACCCTGGGTTGTAGGTGTTGGAATATGGATTGTTCCCCTGTCTGTTGAAATTGTTGACATAATTCACCGTCTCTTCAAGTTGATTTGGTTCTGGTGCTCCTCTATATGGTGAACTTGTGGATCCAGTGCTGAGAGTCTCCATGAATTTGCATATCTGATCCAGCTTGGCGTTGACTGCTGTATTGGCTCCACTTTCATAAATTCCTGCAATTCTTTGGATCATGCTCCTTTCTATTGGCCACAAGGAATTGTTGTTGGCCATTTCTTCGATTAGGTCACATGCTTGATCTTCTCCTTTTGCCATTAAAGCTCCTCCAGCAGCAGCATCAATTGTGGTTCTCATCAGTCCAGATAGTCCATTATAGAAGGTTTGGACTTGAAGCCTTTTGGAATCTCATGGTGAGGACATTTCCGGAGCAAATCTTTGTACCTTTCCCAAGCTTCGTAGAGAGTTTCTGAGTCTTGTTGCACAAAGGATGTAATGTCATTCCTCAGTTTTCCAGTTCTGGCTGGTAGAAAGTACTTTGCAAGAAATTTGGTGGCTAAAGTGTTCCAAGTTGTGATGGAACCTGCTGGTAGTGAATGTAGCCAAGCTTTAGCTCTGTCCTTCAAGGAGTATGGGAAAATACGCAGTCTCATTGCTTCTTCAGCTTCTCGGTTGTAATTGAAAGTGCCGTAAACTTCCAGGAAGTTGCTGATGTGGGCATTAGGATCTTCAGTTGCATTCCCCCCAAACTGAACTGACTGCTGAATCATCTGAATACATGATTTGATGTCACCCACATTTGCTGGTAAGGGATGAAGTACAATACAAGAAATGAGTCTGTCAACCACCGGAATGGTTCTGTCTCGAATGGGAATTGGTGGTGCAACCTCCAAAGGTTCAGGTTCCTTCTTGACTAAAGCTTCTTGGCCTTCTCGGCTTTCCCTTCTCAATTGTCTGATGGTTCTTTCAATTTCTGGGTCAAGCGGTCGGAGTTCAAAGCTTCTGGTTCGTCTCATAAAGGATCTGAGAACCTGAAACACAAAAAAATAAAAACAATAAGTAAAAAGAAATTAGATGCAAGTAAAGGTATCTAACCTCTTAACTAATAGGGAAGATAAATAAGTCCTCGGCAACGGCGCCAAAAACTTGACCGGTGCGTAATCACACGCGTATAACGCAAGTAGGTTTAAGAAAATTGATTTGAAATGGTGATGATTTTTAATTTAAAAACATGTAAATAAAATTGCGCGAAAGTAGGTTTATGAAAATTCAATATTAGGAAACTATCTAGGGTTGTGAATCTTTCTAATATCTTTTAAAAGATGAAGTGGTTATTTCATGTTTGTGTAATAAATCGTTTTACTAACCTGGAACACTAAATTATGCGAAAGCCTCTGTCGATGGTCAGACGCAAATACCCAGTATAACCCAATTGAACCATATGTCTATGTCAACCAAATTATCTGGATTCATAAAGTTTAAGTTCCAATTATGACTACCCCCGCCCGACAGGTATATGTCTATCATGTAAGGAAATCTATTAAAGGGTTATTTATCCTCAAGGAAGATCGTGGGCTATTAAGTCTAAGGCTAAAACCTAAAATTCATTTGTCAAGTTTATTTTAGATTTACCACATCAATCTTTTTGGTGATCAGACAACAAGAAGCATTAAGCTTAAGACTTAATAAGTAAACCTTTAAATTACCCAAACTATAAAATGACCCCTTATAAACCGATGATATTAGAATTCATCACAACCCCATATAACTAACTTAGTTACGACACATAACTAGGGCTAGTAAAAACTTAAATAAAATAAAAGACATAAAGTAAAATGCTGAAAAGTAAATTGCTGAAAAGTAAATGACAGAAGGTAAATGCTGAAATTAAATACTGAAAATTAAATGCTGAAAAGTAAATGCTGAAAGTAAATTACTGAAAAGTAAATGCTGAAAGTAAATTGCTGAAAGTAAATTGCTGAAAAGTAAATGCTGAAAGTAAATTGCTGAAAAGTAAATAAAGTAAAAGTACAATAAAATAAAATGTTGAGGTAAAAGGATCCACTTTTATTACTTCTATTTTAGATATCTCCCTTAATATAATATATTAACTTTGCATGATAATTACCAACCAGACATATAGGCGGTATCCAGATTAAGTCAAATTAATAATTAATTACCAACCGACCAATCAGGCGGTATCCAGTTTAGTCAGGTTAAAACCAATTTAAATAATTACCAACCGACTAATATGGCGGTATCCTCGTTAAGTTAGGTTTTAACTAGTTTATATATTATAATTAAGGGAGATTAATCTAAATATTAGTAATAAAATTTTTACCTTTTACCCCAGCAAAGGGGAGTTACCTCCTCATTACTGAAAAGTGAAAACTGAAAATTAAAGAAAGAAAAGTATTGTTCGTAAAAGTAAATTGCGGAAAGTAAAAACTGAAAAGTAAAGAAAAGAAAGTGCGAAAGCGGAAATTAATTACTGAAAGCTGTAAATAAACAAACAAGATACAATCTTCTTAGTATTCTTAAGGAATTCCTTAGAAGATTGTATGAATTTACAAATGAAAAGACTTGATATTTATAGCAAAATTTTACCTCCATCAAATCATCCACCAAATCCATTATTAATTGCTCCACTAATTGCTCCACCAAATCCATTATTAATTGCTCCACTAATTGCTTATCATGTTTGTGTTGGCGACTTGGTCGCATAAAAGGATTTTGATGACGTCAACGCAATCGACGACTTCGACGTGCAAACACGAAGCAATTCAAAAAGTGTCGAAGCATATGCGGTGAAGAGCGAGAATGTGAAGACTTGCGGCAAATGAATATTATATTGCAAAAGTCTTAGCTTAGGATTTAATTTGTAATGTGAGATGTAATATTCAAGTGCCTAAGCTCATAGGGATCATGCACATTCACTTAGATGCATTAGGGGCATGTACAAAATGCATTAAAACCTTCAAATCTGCATTTTGGTATTTAGGGAAGCTCTCTGGAACCGGCATGGACATTACCGGTCCCTTACCGGTCATTAAACCGGCCTTCCCCTGTTTCGCATGCCTACTGGAACCAGGCCATACCATGCCGGTTACCTCGCCGGTCTTCATGCCGGTATTGGCAAGAAAATCCTACTCTCTGGAACCGGGCTGGTCCTAGCCGGTCTCCATACCGGTTTGCTCGCCGGTCTAACGGCTAGTTTTTTGAACGTTATATAGCCGTTGGGAGACATTGAAACCCTAGACCGGCATGCCGGTCTCCTCGCCGGTCTCGGCAGTGACTGCAGGGACAGTTTTCATTTTCTATATAAATGAGTCCCAAATTCGTTTTTGCCAAGTCCTTGCACCTTCATATCATTTCTTAGAAAGCAAAAACAAGAGTGTCTTAAATCTTCAAATACTTAAACACTCATACAAGCTCACACACATCTTCATTACATTTAGTGAGCTTAGATCACTTGGGTTTTGCTCTCACACAATCTTCTTATTATTTGTGAGTGCCCAAGTGTGTTTTAATTCTTCTTTATCAAAAACACTTGTGATTTGTGAAATCCCATCGTTTGGGTAATTTGTAAAGGTTGTGAGTGCACATACGTAGAAAACTCAATCTTGTAAAAGGTTTGGAGTACGCCCTGGCGGAAAACTCTTGGTTACGAGTGAACCACGGAAAACTCGATTCTAGTGGAAATCTTCAAGCGAGGCTTGGGGGAGTGGACGTAGGCACGTTTGGCCGAACCACTATAAATCGTGGTGTCGTATTTCTCTTTCCCTTAACGTTTACTTATTTGCAAGTTTGATCACATTTATAATATTGATTAGAAACTTGCATATAGGCTATTAATTGGAATAGAGAAAATTCCTAAAACTCCCACTTGGTAATAAGAGCTTAAAATCGGCAAAGATTTTATAATTCCGCATTTATAGCGATAACTCAATTCACCCCCTCTCTTGGGTATAGAGATTGTTTGTCGCTATTGCTTGTAGGTAATTTCAGTTGGTATCAGAGCGAGGTATTCTCAAGAAAGACTTAATCGTCTGAGAATAGATCATGGCATCTACAAGCAACTCTTCAAATTTTGCCGAGGGATATTCAACTACTAGACCTCCGTTTTACACCGGAACCGACTACAATTATTGGAAGTCAATAATGTTGACTTATCTCCTAACCAATGATCCGCCATCCTATTTGATTATCACACGGGGTGCAAAAATGCCAACAAAAAGGGATAGCAATGGGGTTGAGATTCCGAAGCCGAGTTTAGAATGGGATAGTGAGGATCTAAAACAAGCTTCACAAAATGCTAAGGCACTCAACCAACTCCTATGTGCCATTGATCGAGATCAAGTTAGCAAGCTTCCGGAATGTGGCAACGCATATGATTTATGGAAGTCATTGGAAATGGTCAATGAGGGCACAAGTCAAGTGAAGGAATCGAAGATCAACCGGTTCATGTGCGAATTGGACAATTTCAAGATGGAATCCGGGGAAGAAATCGATCATATGATTTCAAGGTTTACGGTCATCATCAATCATTTGGGAGCATTGGGAAAAGTCATCGGGACATCGGATCAAGTGAAGAAAATCTTGAGATCACTCCCAAAGGAATTAGAAGCTATACCTCCTCCATTAAAGAAGCAATGACAAACACATTGAAGATGGATGATTTAGTTGGAAAATTACTTGAGTACGAAATGGAGATCAAAATGGACAAAAAGGAGGAAGATGAGAAAAAGACAAGGAAATCCTTGGCCTTAAAAGCAAGAAGAAAAGATGAGTCAAGCTCAAGTGAAAAGAAGAAGATAGTGATGATGAGTTGGCTCAAATAAACAAGAACTTGAAGAAGCTCCTTAAGTCCGTAAATCGAAAGGGAAAATCAAAGACGGATGAAAAGAAAGAAGAAAAATGGCCGCGGAAGAACAAGAAAATTGTGTGTTATGAATGCAACAAACGGGTCACATAGCTACCGATTGCCCATTGAGGAAAATGAAAGGAAAATCAAAGAAAAATGCAATGAAAGCAACTTCAACTTGGAGCGATAGCGATTCAAGCTCATCCGAGAAGGAAGAAGTTGAAGTCAAGATAAATCAATAGCATTTATGGCTATCACGGATGAAGACATCCGATTTGAAATTGAAGAAGAAAGCGAAGAAGAAGAGGTACACAATTCTGAATTACTTGATGCTTTTAATGGTTTAAAAGAATTATGTGATATGCTTAAAAAGAAATTAAAATTGGTCAAAAATGAGCATGCTACACTTAAAATTGAACATGCAACTAGTATGGATAAAATTCATGTTTTAGATAATGATGTGATATGCTTAAAGGCTAAACATGAAAAAGAAATTGCATGCTTGAATGATGAAAATGCATGTTTAAAGATTAAAAAGCTAGAACTTGAAAATGCCATATCAAATATGCCATCTAGCTCTAAGACATGCGATTGCGAATCTATATTGAATGAAAATGTCTTATTAAATACTAAGATTGTAGATTTGCAAAACATACTTAGCAAATTCACATTGGGACATAAAAATTTTAATATGCTTATTGGATCCCAAAAATGTGCATTTAAAAGAGAAGGATTAGGATATAGGCCTTATATTAAAAGAAAATTTTTGAAGAATTACTTTGTTAAGGCATCATATTCTCATGCTAAGAATGAAATAGATGAAAATGTCACATGCCATGCTTGTAACAAAAAGGGACATAAAATTTTTGAATGCATGTATATGAATGTGATGAAGAATGCATGGATTCCTCAAGGAATCAAAACTAACCCCAATGGACCCAAGAAAGTTTGGGTACCAAAGTGTAATTGATAAATTTGTAGGGGGAGCTTTGGGAATGGAACTTTAAAGAGAAATTGCAAAATTGATCCCAAAGGCTCAAGGAAATGAGGAATCGCAACGGTAAAGTTTAAATCCATATCCACGGAAACATTGGTACCGTTTCCTCTAAATTATTTATGTATGCATATTTCATATTGGTAAAAATATTTTTTTGAAGCATACAAAGTGATTAGGCAATTTATTAAACCTTCTATTGGTATCAATTGTTCATTTGATATCACTAAGTGCCTTAATCATATATTTAAACCCCTATTCTATTTTAATTGGTATCACATGAAATTTATTGAGTCAAATACAATATATGTGATCACTTGATTGAATATGCCTTGCCATATGAATAAATTGGTTGAAAATGAAATGCATGTAAATTGACATAATCTTAGATGAATATCATGAAATGTATGTATTAGAATATTTAATTGGTATCATGGAATGTATTGATATATTTTTAATTGGTATCAAATTTGGGGAGAAATCATGCTTAAGATGATCTTAGATTTTAAATGGTATTCATGAGTATTTATCTTTTGAAAAATGCTATTTTATGCATGAATTTTGATTTTTATGGCAAATGGGGAAATGCCAAATGTGCAAATCTTTTAAATTTGTTATCATTTTCGCACACATCTATTGGTATCTCATTTTAGAACTTAATTTTGCTTCTCCACTTTTTGATAATGTCAAAGGGGGAGAAATCATTAGAAATGAGATTAAAACTTGTTTTACCCTCACCCTTGGTTTAAGGGGGAGTAAATGTACTAATGTGTTTGTCAAGTTGTTATAGAGCTATATTCAAGACAATCACACATTGAGGGGGAGCTTATGTTGAGGGGGAGCAAAATTGTCAAATTTGGACTCCAAAAAGCTCACAAGTATCAACAAGTTTTAAGGGGTTGCCATCATCAAAAAGGGGGAGATTGTTGGCGACTTGGTCGCATAAAAGGATTTTGATGACGTCAACGCAATCGACGACTTCGACGTGCAAACACGAAGCAATTCAAAAAGTGTCGAAGCATATGCGGTGAAGAGCGAGAATGTGAAGACTTGCGGCAAATGAATATTATATTGCAAAAGTCTTAGCTTAGGATTTAATTTGTAATGTGAGATGTAATATTCAAGTGCCTAAGCTCATAGGGATCATGCACATTCACTTAGATGCATTAGGGGCATGTACAAAATGCATTAAAACCTTCAAATCTGCATTTTGGTATTTAGGGAAGCTCTCTGGAACCGGCATGGACATTACCGGTCCCTTACCGGTCATTAAACCGGCCTTCCCCTGTTTCGCATGCCTACTGGAACCAGGCCATACCATGCCGGTTACCTCGCCGGTCTTCATGCCGGTATTGGCAAGAAAATCCTACTCTCTGGAACCGGGCTGGTCCTAGCCGGTCTCCATACCGGTTTGCTCGCCGGTCTAACGGCTAGTTTTTTGAACGTTATATAGCCGTTGGGAGACATTGAAACCCTAGACCGGCATGCCGGTCTCCTCGCCGGTCTCGGCAGTGACTGCAGGGACAGTTTTCATTTTCTATAAATGAGTCCCAAATTCGTTTTTGCCAAGTCCTTGCACCTTCATATCATTTCTTAGAAAGCAAAAACAAGAGTGTCTTAAATCTTCAAATACTTAAACACTCATACAAGCTCACACACATCTTCATTACATTTAGTGAGCTTAGATCACTTGGGTTTTGCTCTCACACAATCTTCTTATTATTTGTGAGTGCCCAAGTGTGTTTTAATTCTTCTTTATCAAAAACACTTGTGATTTGTGAAATCCCATCGTTTGGGTAATTTGTAAAGGTTGTGAGTGCACCTACGTAGAAAAATCAATCTTGTAAAAGGTTTGGAGTACGCCCTGGCGGAAAACTCTTGGTTACGAGTGAACCACGGAAAACTCGATTCTAGTGGAAATCTTCAAGCGAGGCTTGGGGGAGTGGACGTAGGCACGTTTGGCCGAACCACTATAAATCGTGGTGTCGTATTTCTCTTTCCCTTAACTTTTACTTATTTGCAAGTTTGATCACATTTATAATATTGATTAGAAACTTGCATATAGGCTATTAATTGGAATAGAGAAAATTGCCTAAAACTCCCACTTGGTAATAAGAGCTTAAAATCGGCAAAGATTTTATAATTCCGCATTTATAGCGATAACTCAATTCACCCCCTCTCTTGGGTATAGAGATTGTTTGTCGCTATTGCTTGTAGGTAATTTCAGTTTGGTGGTGATTTGATAATTTTTATTATTTATTTATTTATTAATTTATTTTTTACTTTGAAAATGATTGAAAATTACTTTAATAATTACACACAACACACTTCTGGATGGTTCATCAATTCGGGCATGAAATCTTCATAATTCGAAATTATTTTGTCTTTCAAAGTTGTAGATCTTTGAGTCTTCTTTAATCTGGAATTTGAATCAGCTCAATCCGATATCGGAGTAAAAAGGGATGCCTAAAATACGACAGATGGGAAAAATTGGAATTTCCAAAACTGCACTTCGTTAAAACGCCCTTTCAAGTTTCCAATCTCCAAAATTAATATGTCAAGTCCAATTTTTGCCCTTATTTGACCCACATTTCGTCCTAAATGATTTCATTATGTCCCAATATTATTTTATCTGTAAAATAAACTAAAACACATCAAAACATTCATCAAACGCGAGAAACTAAACAAAATATTAAGTAAAAGGGGCGGTAAATATTGATATATTTTCCACTCATCAAACACCTTTATTTTATGAAAAAGTAAGAAGTAGAAGTATGGGTATCGCGCTATGTCCAATGCATGTTCTGAGATTATTTGGCTTCGAGGGTAATTAGTTGAGCTTGGGTTTCCGCAACATAAGCCTACTCCGCTTTATACAGATAATACTAGTGCTATTCATATTATATCTAATCCAGTGTTTCATGAATGCACAAAGTACATTGAGGTGGATTGTCACTTTATTTGTGAGGCATTTGATGGACGGGTCATTACTTTTTCGCACATCACCACTAATGTTCAAACTGCTGATGTGTTTACGAAAGCATTAACTCGCCACCAACATCAATTTCTTGTTGGCAAATTGATGCTTCTTGATCATCCAACATCTATTTGGGGGGGGGGGGGGGGGATGTCAACAGAATAAGAGTAGGTTATTGTATCTATATTCAAGGTATATACATAATTATGATTCCAATATACGATGTAATTGTTGGGGCGGTTGTGGGACTTATAGAGTCAGATCAGTAACACACACAGTGGAAATAGGTATAACCTATGGTGATTGAGTATGTGTGTATTTTTAAATATTTTAATGAAATATTATATTACATTACGAGTGTATAGGGAAAATCGGAGAAGAATTGGAGTCCAGAAAAACCAAAATTGGAAAAAACGGAGAGAACACACATCGTCAGAGCCATACGTGCACATGCGCGCAAGCAACATGCAAAGAGCAGCAAGCTGTGCAACAAGTGCGGCCTTTGTGTGTGTGTGTATAAACCTTAAACACTTTCAAAAACCACCCAAAATAATTTAATTTCAAAACCAACCTCAACACATGTTATACAAAAAACATATATATATATATATATATATATATATATATATATATATATATGTATGTATTTTTGTGAATCAAAACACAAATCAAAATAGAATCACATAATGAAGTGACTCATGAACAATTCTAGATCACTCAAAGGTGGTCAAATGATTATAGAATGGTAGTTATAGTTCAAAGCTTTCATATAGAGTTCCAAACTCTAATTTTATGTTATGTCCAACATAAACATTTGGACCCAATCACAAGTATATTGTGTTTATGCTTTCAAAGCATCCATAAGCAATTCATTAGCCTAATTTCAACATCAAGCTATGTTATTATATATCCAATACATAATACATCATTATATGCTTCATTAATGAAAAAAAATCACTAATGAAAACATAGCTTTAAAGAGTATCAAACTTACCTAGCAAGTTTGATTTCAAGATCCAATCTTGAGAACTTCCAAAGCTAGCCAGTTTGATTCCAAGATCCAATCTTCTTCTCATTGTTGAAATATTGTAGAGAACTTCCAAAGATTCTATAAAAATTTCTTTTACTTTGGCTAATATCTCTAATTCTTACTTGCCTTAACTTTCTCAAACTTAACTTTCTCAAACTTAACTTTCTTAAACTTAATTAAAAATTTACTCAAGTTTGCATTTTATAGTGAAGCTTTCACACATTTCATCAATTTTATATCATTCTAATGATAAAGATATCGTCTACATACAATACAAGTAATACTATTGTAACAACCCCAATCCAGAAGATGCTACCGGCAGGGGATAGACCGTACTATCCCTATAAGCCTCTGACTTTTGATAACCGCTATTCTTATCTCATATATATATAAACTCATGCATGGGACCATAGCCCAACTCATCAACCATGTATGCATAATACTCTTAATACTGAGTACTCTGTTTAAATACACATTTCAAAACTGACAGAAACTTTTATAATGCAATATACAAGTGACCTTTACTGTATAACATATATTTTACATGCCATTCTCTAACTCTGACCGAACTGGACTTTATCCCTGACTTGACTGGTGGACCAACTCCCTAGTGACTGCCATCAGTATCCATCCTCCCGAGCTCGTCCTCCAAGAACTCGTAAAACAAAATACTGGGAGTGGAGGGTTAGATCGTTTGAACGATCTAAGTGAGTGGATGATTTAAAATGGAAACTGAAATACTATTAAGAAAATATTTGGTTCTAAAACCAAAATCCAAGAAATAGCTTTATATGAAAACTCTTTTCTGGTCTGAAAACTCTGAACTGTTTCTTGAAAATATCGTCTTAAATCTATTTGTAAAACTTATATTGTCTGAAAGTCTCTTATAAAACCATTGTTTCTGAAAACTTTCCTTTCTAGAAACCTTTTCTGAAATCTGTATCTAAAAACTATTTCTGAAATATATATCTGAAATCTATTTCTGAAAACGGGTATATGTTTCTGAAAACCTGACGTATGGGGGCGTTACGTATCGTCGTCCCCCCTGTTGGAGTTGGTGCTCAGAGCGCCAATTCCCCATTGTATTTCCTTGAAAATACTATTGTAAACGTTTTATTATGAATAAAATGAGCAGTTTCTATAATATAATATATCTTCTTATATGATAATAATTGGGTAATTAAATAAATAAGTTTATTTAATTGATCCAAGAAAAATTTTGAAATCGGAAAATTTTGTTTTTCCGCGATTCCGCTGTGTTATCGGATTTTCACCATAAACCCCCTACACCCCCATATTGTTGGGGTTTCGGGCGATGGGCGCAGCGGAAGGGCGGTTCGGGCGAAATCGTATTTTAAAACTTTTTCAAAATACCGAATAAATTATTCAATATCTAATATGAATAATTTATTCATATTTCACTTAAACCTATTTATTCGATATCAAATAACGACATATATATATATGAAAAGTCACGAAACTTTTACGAAAAACGTTTTTCCGCAAAATGCCCTAAAACGCGTTTTTGGTCGAACCGACCACCCAACACTTATGGGACTGCCCAGGTCAGCCCTAATAGTGTTAGGGCAGTTCATGGGCTGCCCGAACAGTGATGAACTCACTGTTTGGATAGCCATCACCCGGTTGGCTCAAAATTCACCCGGTAACGCCGTTTTCGCTTATTTCAACTCCGAAACACTTTCCTGCAATTATTCCAACTCCCAAAACACATCCAGTACATTCATAAGACATCATTTTCATCATCAAATTAGAATTATATCCAGGTCTGATCCAGACACAGAAAATGTTAGGTTTCTAAAGTCAATCCCAAGATCATTTAAGCATAAAAGATGTGTGAATACGCAAAGAAGTAGCAGAAATACTTACATTGATCGGATTGGATGTAGGTGGAAAGTTCAAAAATTTCCTTGAAACCTTTGAGCTCCAAGCTTTCCTTGATTTGTATGTTGAGCTCCAAGCCTTGGTGAATGAATTCCAAACTCAATGGATGTTTCCCTATCACCCTTGAATGACCCTTTTGTGTGCTAGCAATTTAGATTTTTGAATCAAAAATCAAAGAAAATGAACCCTAGGTTCACGCCCAAGTTGAGGGAAAAAGGGATGATATTCACGCCCAAGTGAAAAATTGAGAGAGTAAGTATTGTTTTTGATTTTGTGATTTGTGTATATCATTTTGACCGGCGTAAACACACACGTATAACGCAAGCGCACGTATCGTTCAAGTAGTATAAAAATATCGATCCCACGAGGACTTAATTCCTATTGTTGTTATTAATTGTTGATACTATTTAATTACAGATATCTAATTAAAAGAGAAGGGAATTGATTGCTTGATTGATTTGATTTTGTAGATTTGCTAAATAAGTAAATAATAAAAAGACAAAAGAAAATACTAAGGAAAACAAAAGACTC
>SKCR01043760.1:0-37089 GCA_019454045.1 Zanthoxylum bungeanum
ATCATTTAATTACGACGCGACGGAAAATTCGTTAATTTGGAATTAGCGAACCCGAGCCCGAGAGTGATTGCGAGCGCATTCGCATTTCGAATTCGAGCGCGGCACGCAAGTCACATCAAGCGTCAAATCGCTAGTCGCGTCAATCGTCAAATCAATTGTCACTTTGAGTGATGTGACTTGACAACATGTCACTTTATTAAAGTGAATAGATGTGATGTGACTTAAAGTTAAAAGTTGAAATGATAAAAAGCTTTATTGTTTTTAACTTTTGACTTTTGAATTAAAAAGATAAGATATATATGTTTTATTGATTTTACTTGGTAAAATGAAATAAAAAATATATATATTAAAATCTTTTTCTCTCTCTCATATGCAAGGCATACGGTTTCTCTCTTCCCTCTCTTTTCTCTCCTCTCATCTCACGGCTTCACTGCCGTTTCTTCTTAATTTTTTTCTGGTTTCACCGAGAAAATTGAGATGCATGGAAGATGATAAGTGCTAGCACACCTTGAGTAATATGTAGGTGATAGGGAAGTGTCTTCATGAGCTTGGAAAGCTTGAAGCTTGGAGCTTCAATGGAGTTCATGCATGGCCGATTCTTGGAGGAGGAAGCAGCCCCCACGCCGAGCAGTCTACCTTCTTCGCAGCTCACTGCCGAGCAGTAACATGCAGTGCGTTTTGGTTGTGTTCTTCCTAGCATCAAACCCATCAATGTGAGTATATTCCGCACCTCCTTTGATGTGTTCATTTGTGGTTTTTGTGCATGATTTGTTGATCCTTGGGACCTTGATTTAACTCTTACATTCGTATGCTCAATTGAACGTACATTCAACCCAAACACACTTCGTCCAGCGCGGTGAAGTAATGTCGCAAAGGTGGCCTTTTAGGCTCTTCGTCTCTCAAATAGAGGACATTTGGACTAACTCACTAAGCCCATGCGCTTGATTGAACCATGCATAAAAAGATAAAGACAATAATATCAAACTAAGTTTGCCCGATTGAACGTATCTTGCATCCAACCAAACACACATCAACCGGCGCGGCAAAGCATCATGGTAAAGGTCTTTAACCCCTCCCCATAGGGGATCTTTCATTCCACTTACTAAGCCCATGCGCTCGATTGAATCATGCATAAGTAAACAACATACAGAATTCAAGTGACGAAAAATAAACAAAAAGCAACACAAAACAAAAGAGGGTGCCGTTTACTCAAGCGGTACGTGGAGTTGTGTCCCGAGTACAGATCATATTACCGTCCATTCGGAATCGGCTATGAAATTTATGTCCGAGTTTCCATCCGATATACCGCGAGAGTTGACACATCTCTCATTCATCCAATACCCACAACACACATCATACACAAACGAGATCAAATAAGTAAAATACGATCAAAATAAATAACAAAAATCAAATAAAGATGAGTGTGAAAAGTACCCTCAGGTCTAACCTTTTAAGCCGTCTCTCGGACTCGCAATTTCGCGAAGATCGGAAGGGGTAAAGCTCCGTAACTTTTCTGGTTCACTGGTTTGCCTTTTCCTTCGCTGTTTTGCCGCTCAAACTACTATTTTGAGTCCGTTTTGCTGCTGTTTCCTTGTGGTTTCGCTGCCGTTTCCTCTGTATTTTTTGCTTACTGTTTTTGGGTGTGTTCTTCCTGTAATTTTCTTGTGTGTTGTGTATGAGCTAGCTAGCCTTGAGAAGGTTGGTGAAGGGTTGTTTATATAGAGAAGGGCTAGGCTTGACAAGGAAAGAGATTTGGCTAATTAAAGAGGGATTTGATTTGGTGTTGGATAAGGAAAGGATTAGATTGAGGGGGGACAAATCTTGGCTAGATAGGGAAGGTTGAATATTTAGTTTATGTTGATTAGGCATACAATATTTTAAGTTTGGGAATAATATATTGGTTGATTGATTTTAACTTGGTATGATTATATTTGATTGGTTTAGATTAGGTAAATGGTTTAAATATTTTATTTAATTGACTTTTAATTTAATAATATTTGATTTAATTAGGATGTGTCTTATGGGCTTGGTGGGCTAATTGGGCTGGGTTGAGGCTAGCAGCAAAACCAGAATTACCGACACCGTTTGAACGCTTCCTCGAACGCGACACGAACGCCCGCAATCTGTTTGCCGTTTGAACGCATACACGAACGCAGCACGGATGAAAATAGTGAACCTTGTTTATTCTGAATTTCCCCTTCCGATATCCGTTTCCCGCGGCTTCCGTGACTCAAAAGGTAGTGCCTCTAAATGAGACTCATCATCGGGTTTCACATGCAAAAATACAATGCCTACAGTTTGGTATCAACCAAATGTATGCCTAGCATTCCCAAATTAATCAGGAATGTGAAACCCAGTTTCTTCCCGTTCATATCTAATATGAGATCTGTCAAACAGATATTATGGAACCTTATTCAAAATAAGTTCTTGCACTAGTTAAAGCTTATCCGTTGAACGAAATGGTAGCTCAGAGCGACTCATGATTAACCTTATCATGTCCAACAAAATTCGGTCTATCATTTCGGACACAACGTCAAATTGACGTGTTTCGGGAGGAGTCCTTATTGAAAGAATACTATACTATTTCAAGTATATGAGAAACTTATTGCTTAAGTATTTTCATCATGGTCAAACCGTGATGGTTTAATACTTTAGCCGATCTGTTTGTCTATTTCGTGTCGAAACTGTGAAAGTTTCCGATTTGTGTTTCAAAAGAAACACATAACCATACGCGATGCCACATCCGTAAAGGTCACGAAATATGCATATCCACATCTAGCCTAGCTAGACATGGGCCCACTTGCTTCACTATGAACTAGGGCTAACAGATCGGTGGCACTGGCACTTTTACCAAGTAAATAGTGTTTTAGACACTTTGCCCAATAAAGTAGATTCGTAGACTTTATTAAGTACCCACTCTTCAAAAGTGTGGATATACGAGTCTTGTTTAAATTGTGTCCCAGACAACAATGCCATATTCAAGTTTCTTAACTGATCAAATCAGTTTGAGCTATTAATTTGTCATGTTATATATTTGAGATATAATTTATATTCAAAATATAAATGCTGTTATTCACATCTAATGTGTTTATCTCAATATCATCTTTATACAATAAAACACTTTAGTGTTCTAGAATATAAAGGTTCATTTTTAACGGATTAAACACTAACATAGAGATAATGTATCTAGTCAAACTAGTTACATTATAACAGTTTCTTAATTTAAGCACATAACCGAAGGTAGTTCCTAAATTCAGGTATCTACGGTTAAAACAGCGACTTTCGTCCCGTTTCCAATTCGGAGATAAATCTCAACTGAAGTCAGTATCCTGCTCACAGCAGATTCTGAACTTCAATATATATTTATGTACCACACTAAGTATTTAAAATCCAATTTCAATACTAGTTGTGAACATAATTATGACAATCATATTTGAAGTTAGAGCCTTGCTCATCTTCAATTCCTTCTTAGGATATGTCATTTTATCTTTCCAGAAGATTATAATGATTTTGCTTTTGCCCTTTTTCACACTCCAGAAGCCTTTGGCCAAGCCTTGGCATCCTGGAATATCGAAGTAAGGTGCGCCTTACGCTACTTGCCTTATTGCAAACATTGACTTTATCTCCTTGAGATTAGTCATTAATTTTCCAAGAATTATTTATTGCAATTTTAGTATTTCAAAGATCTAAAATAGATCCATGAAAATCCTTCAATTTCATTATCATACTTTAAGGATCTAATCCTTAGTTCTGATTCAGAAATTAAGGAGTCTACTTGACAAGTATAATAGATTAAGCACTAAAGTTTTCATTACATGAATATTCCAAATATCATGTTCCACTTATTTGCTTAACTCCTAGCTTAGGCATAAAATATTTTTTATCAAATAAAATAACTTATTAGTTTCCAGGACCATCCTGAAACTATATTCCCAATTTGAAAATTATAGTCGTCTAAATACATTTTCACCTAGGATTATGTTTTAAAACACTTAATCTTTCAATTTTATCTTGATTCTAATAGTCCAACTATTCAATCAACGATTTGTGGTACTATGTATTATATTGATTATTATAGTCCAACTATACAATCAAATATAATTTAAATTAATTAACCTCAATTACATTGATTACTATAATCCAATTATAAAATCAATTGTAAATTGAAATTAATTAATTCAAATATATTGATTACTATAATCCAATTATATAATCAACTATAATACAGTCCAACTATTATTAAAACAACAATTTAAATATTAGTCCAACTAACATTTAATTTAACGACGAATATTGCAAATTCAATTCTTGCCTCCCACTATTTTTCGGCGAGCCTCTAACCCTCTGTCGAGTACTTGGGAAACCGTGTTTCCTAGTGGGCTAGGATCCCGTTAAATATCACACAATCTTGACTTTGGCCAACAAATTGTATGATAATTAACTAGGTAGATCTCTAAGATCAATTGGATCCAATCCAATTCCTAGATCCGGTAGGGGGATATCCAAATCCGAAACATATATCTTATATATGCCAATACATCCAATGTATTACTTAACTTTTTTCCTCTGAATCAACTAAGTCTTGGCTTTGGCACAACAAACTTAGTGATCCTAGTCAAGCGCGACCGATTGACCATGGAAAGCTTCGTAATCAATGTCGATGGACAAGAAGTGGTCTTGACTTTGGCCAACAAACCACAACTTGGACAAGACACCAATATGGAACAAAGCCTTCGTGATTCAAACACATCTTCAACATACAAAGGCCTTGACTTTGGCCAATAAACCAATGCCGTCTCGGATCTTGAGTGAGAATCACTCAATAGAAGGAAAGACGCTTAATATTAAATGAGGGTTTTTCGCGTGCAAATTGGCAACCAATTTATTATCTTTGTTAAGGTCTCATCATCATACACCTTAAGCATGCATTCTAAACACATAATAAAGCGCATATGAAAAATAATAATGATATGAGGATGGATACTTTACATTGATCCTAGATCAAATCTCTCTCTCTCTCCCGCTAGCACATGTATTTACTTCTACCCGTTACACTACACTTCTAAAGAAACCTCATTTACACTGAGGGGAATAGGTGAGAAGAGAATACAAAGAGTATAGAGGTGATAAGGCTGGACACGCAGGTCCAATTAATAAATCAAATTTATTAAAATTTCAAAAAATGTCCCACCCAACTAATATCCATCCGATATACATTATTCATGCATCGCAACCATGTATTCACACAAGCATGTTATCAATCAATCTAATCCAATTAATTAATCTGATAATTAGTGATCATCCAATGTTCAAACAACGATTTGATTTTTGCTCGAGTCAAACTCGTTTTGCGAATAAGTACTCAAAGTACAAATTCTTGAATTAAATTAAACTACAACATTAAATCCAATTCAATTTGTATTTAATTCTAATTCACTATTTAATTCCAAATAAAATTTTACACTTTTATTAACGAACCTTTACGACTTAAATTCCAAATTCAATCGTAACGGGTCTCAAAGCCCGATTAACATCTAATGTTTATTTAATTAAAGTCCAATGGGCATTTAATTAATTTCTTTAAGGCGTGGACTTTTGGTCAACTCGGGTCAAACCGATAACCAAAGTCCAATCCAGGAATTACCCCATAAGCCCAGAAATCAATTTTGGCCCATTAGGCCTAATTAAATAATTAAGGTCCATTAAGTCATAATTGGACTTTATGGATGCGGTTTTGGGCCCAATTGGATCCAACCAAATTGGCCTAAACCTAACTTGGTACAACCAAGCCCAAAAGCCCAATTACAACCATTAAGGCCCCATTTCCAAAATAAGCCCAAATTAATTAACTTATAAAATTCCAAATTCCGTAATTAATTAACCTAAGTGTAATACACAATTAATCACCCAATTAATATTTCTAAAACATCAATTAACCTAATTAATCATGCACTTTAACAACACATAGTGTCCAACACATTTTATCAAAATCAAACCCAATTTACATGCTTAAAGTCTCGGCAATTAGGGGTTTTTCAATCCGATTCAGTTTTAGCCCAATTGAATCCACAATCATTATTTCCCAAATCAATTCCACTCATCCAATGAATCAAATCAAAAAAATCACAATGAATTTCAAAAAATCATCATTTTCGGCCAATCCTATAATTTGGGGAAATTTGTTCAATTCAAAATTCAATCCAATTAAACCTCAAATTAACATTACCCACTTGTTTTAAGTCATCCAATGATCAAATAAACAAAAAATTACCAAAACATTAGGGCTTATCATTTTCGGCCATGCCCAAAAATATGGGGAAAAATGGATCCAAACCAATTTCATGAAATTGATCATGCAGAACTTCAATTAATCAACATACAAGCATACTTAATCAATCAATTTAACCAAATCATGCTTCAATTGATTTTACCCAATGTCAAACCCTAAAATTTTCATGCTTGATCAAAGATCAAGATACCGTTGTTGGTTTCTAATTAGGTCCCAAGATCATGAAATCAAGCAAGAAAAATGCATGAATACAATCATAGGAGGTGCGGAAGAACTCACAAGGATCGGTTGAGATACGACGAAGACGAAAAAATGAACTGCCTCCTCTGTCAAGCTCGGCAGTGGCTGCTCTTGGTCATGGACTGCACGGCATGGGCTGGTTTGGCTACTCCAAGAATCGGCCATTGATGACTCCATGGAAGATCCAAGCTTCAAGCTTCAAAAATGGATTCCAAGCTCAAAGGTTCACTGTCCTATCACCTTTGTATTGACCCAAGTGTCTGCTAGCACCTCTTCTTCTTCTTTGTTTTTTGGTCAAACCAGAAATTGGAAGAGGAAGAAGATGAAGAACGGCTCAAAGCCGAGAGAGAAAAGAGAGGGAAGAAGGGTTTTCCATGAAAACCGATTGAGAGAGAGAGAAAATAAAAGGAAAATGCTATATATATTTATTTTATTTTCCAAAAACAAAAACAAAAACAAATAAATAAAAGCATTTTTCATTTACCAAAAAGTCAAAAGCAAGAGACAATAAATGCTTTTCAATCAACTCACATCAATTACTCAATCAATCAATCAAATTGTCACATCACTCAAAGTGACATGTGATTTGACGCTTGATGTGACTAATGATTTGACGCTTGATTTGACTTGCGTACCGCACTCGAATTCGAAATGCGAATGCGCTCGAAAATAATCCCGGGCTCGGGTTCGCTAATTCCAAATTAACGAATTTTCCGTCGCGACGTAATTAAACGATTACGCCTAGTGAAATCACTATTCACATCGCTAACGAATTAATTCTAAATTAATTCGTTCGCCCGAATTAAAATCTAATTTTAGTTCGGCATCGAAATCCAATTTCGCATAATATATCGAATATATTATTTTATTGATTAATTCCAATTAATCGTTCTCTCTCTTTAATTAATATTTTATCCCAGATAAATATCTCCGTAATAATCCCAAATTAATTTTCCATCTCTTCTAATTAATCCCAGATTAATTAAAGTGCGAGTCATACATCATCAGTGAATCTTCAGGAAGCGACCCATGAGATCCCCGGATATGTTAGCAGTAAATACGGTCATCGGACTATCCGAACACGTAAGTACCTCGTACTACGTTTGTACTGATTTACAAGACAAGGTTGGCTTCTAGCAAAGCGCCATGCCTACCAATTCTCCAGAAATATCCCTACAGGAATATGTGATCTATATCAAGCGTAGTATACCGAAGTATTGCGTATTTCGATCCAATATCGGATGTTCACGTGCTAGGCCTGGGGCTGGAATTGTGTCTGCCCCGTACGAAGCACATATCGGAAGTCTGGCAACTAGTCTCTATAATCGAATATACATGACCTAGTCATAATATCCGATAGCTCGAGCATTTATGAGAACGAGTTCCGTATTTTATGTGACCATCATCTCCATATGACTGGAGTGATACTTCCGTCTTAACATCACACCCAAACACACTACGATTCTCAATATACCCAGCATTGGCGTACACAGAACATGTTAAAGCCCTGGACGACCTCAACAAAGTATATTGATTGTCGTAAGTATTAGCGGTGCAAGTCTCAGGTTAAGACCAAATACACCTACCCTGATTGCAGACTCCCATAGACACATAGTCATACTACCAATGGGATTCCGCAGGGGTCTATCCAGAGCGAAGCTGTTTCCCGTACCATCGGTAAAACACAACCTCCTATTACACTTACATGAGTATCCTAAACCCAAATATATGAGAACTATGTTGTTGTGCCCTCAAAACGTGCACAAGTGTAATACTAGTCTTTTAGGTATTTATCGATGTCCAATCTCGATAATACTCTGACTAGGGATATTTAATGATTTATCCTTCGTGGACTGATACTGTCTCATATCATTCTCTGTTCAGGAACAAATCATAGGGACCTCTCATCATTTATACATCTAGGTGATCTAATCACAAATGATAAGAGTGCAATCTCATTTGTCACATAGTTAATTTGTACAACAACACCGTGATCTGTACAAATAGTGACACTATGGGTCATAATTGTCCAACACCACATCAGTATCAGTCTGGGGCGAGGCCCACATCAGTATCAGTCTGGGACGAGGCCTACATCAGTATCAGTCTGGGGCAGGCCCACATTGGTATCAGTCTCGGGCGAGGCCCACATCAGTATCAGTCTGGGGCGAGGCCCACATCAGTATCAGTCTGGGGCAAGGCCCACATCCGTATCAGTCTGGGGTGGGGCCCACATCGGTATCAGTCTGGGGTGGGACCCACATCAGTATCAGTCTGGGGGCGAGGCCCACATCAATATCAGTCTAGGGCGAGGCCCGTGTCGGTATCAGTCTGGGGTGAGGCCCACATCGGTATCAGACTGGGGAGAGGCCCACATCCGTATCAGTCTGGGGCGAGGCCCACATCAGTATCATTATGGGGCGAGGCCCACATCAGTATCAGTTTGGGGGCGAGGCCCGCATCAGTATCAGTCTGGGGCGAGTCCCCCATCAGTATCAGTTTGGGGGCGAGGCCCACATCAGTATCGGTTTTGGGATGAGTCCCAGGGTTGAGGCCCACATCAGCATCGGTATTAGTTTTGGGGATGAGTCCCAGGGTCGAGGCCAAGATCATCAGCAGTTTTGGAACGTCACATCATATGATCTACTTTGGCCAAGTGCAAGCAACGAAGAGCAAAAAGCTAAATCGAGTCTGGGGTCAGTCAACCACCCCGCGAATAAGGGATTTATTGAGAAATTGAGCAATAATACTAAAGAAAATTGAGCAATCACCAAGAGAGAATCTACAGAAAGGAACTATGAGCTGGCCCAGGGGGCGACCAAAGACTTTTACAGGAAAATGGCACTCCGAAAATGGAGCATGGTTCGGAAATGGACCACTATCACATCAGATGTCGAAAATGGCACTCTGAAAATGGAGCACAGTTCGGAAATGGACCACTATCACATCTGTTGGAGTTCTACGGCCCCGAGGATCAAATACAAAGAATGAAATAAACATACGAATATATCACGGAGTTGCGGAATACTCACATCCATCAGTTGAGCGATGTAGCAACGAACAAAATTTTATTTTATGCCCTCTATAGCTCACGGCAGTGAGCAGTTTGCTCCTCCAAGAATTCGGCTTTGGATCATCTTCATCGAGCTCCAAGCTTTGTGATTTGATTCCAAGCTCATTGGTGGACTTCCCTATCACATTTGCATGTCTCTCGGAGTGCTAGCTCTTGATGATTTTGCCACAAAATCATCATACTTTTGCTTCCCATCTCACGGTTTCTGCCCAGAAAAACCAGTGAAGAAAATGGCCAAATGACCGAGAGAGAGTGAGGAGTTTTTGGCTCAAAAAACGTGAACAAAGAGAGAGAATGGAAAAATGGTGTTGGTTTTGTGTATTTGTGTATCTAATACACATAATTCCTTTTCAAAAAATCAATAAATGATTTACAATAAATTTGGCTTTTTGAAGTCAAACAATAAAAGCCACACCAACGTCCATCAACTCACATCACTCATGAATAGTGACTTTCGTCAATCACTCAAAGTGAAAGACATCTATCACTTGATGGACGAATGATGTGATGCTAGATGTGACTAGCGATTTGATTGATTTGACTTGCGTGCCGCACTCGAATTCGAAATGCGAATGCGCTCGCAAACAATCCCGGGCTTGGGTTCGCTAATTCCAAATTAATGAATTTTCCGTTGCGACGTAATTAAATCTAATTTAATTAAATAATCATGCCTAGCATAATTACTATTCACATCGCTAACGAATTAATTCTAAATCAATTCGTTCGCCCGAATTAAAATCTAATTTCAATTCCGCTTCGAAATCCAATTTCGTTTAATATATCGAATATATTAATTTATCGATTAATTCCAAATTAATCGTTATCTCTCTTAATTGATATTTTATCCCAGACAAAAAATCTCCGTAATTAATCCCAGATTAATTTTCTCTCTCATCTTATTAATCCCAGATTAATAAAAGTGCGAGTCATACGTCATCGCTGAATCTTCGGGAAGCGACCCATGAGATCCCTGAATATGTTGGTAGTAAATTCGGTCGTCGGACTATCCGAACACGTAAATACCTAGTACTACTTTTTTACCGATTTACAAGACAAGGTTGGCTTCTAGCAAAGCGCCATGCCTACCCAATTCTCCAGAAATATCCTTACATGAATATAAGATCTATATCAGGCGTAGTATACGTAGTATTGCGTATTTCGATCCAGTATCGGATGATCACGTGCTAGGCCTGGGGCTGGAATTGTGTCTGCCCCGTACGAAGCACATATCGGATGTCTGGTAACTAGTCTCTATAATCGGATATACATGACCTAGTCATAATATCCCGATAGCTGCAGCATTTAAGAGAACCAGTCCCGTATCCTACGCGACCATCATCTCCATATGACTGGAGTGATACTTCCATCTTGACATCACACCCAACACACTACGATTTTCGATATACCCAGAAGAGGCGTACACGGAAACAGGTTAAAGCCCTGGACGACCAAAACAAAAGTAAATTGATTATCGTAAGTATTAGCAGTGCAAGTCTCAGGTTAGGACCAAATACACCTACCCTGATGTCGGACTTCCATAGACACATAGTCATACTACCAATGGAATTCTGAGGGGGTATATCCAGAGCGAAGCTATTTCTCGTACCATCGATAAAACACAACCTCCTATTACACTTGCATGAGTATCCTATACCCAATATATGAGAACTATGTCGTTGTGCCCTCACAACGCGGACAAGTGTAATACTAGTCTTTTACGTATTAATCGATGTCCAATCTTGATAATACTCTCACTAGTGATATTCAATGATTTATCCTTCGTGGACTGATACTGTCTCATATCAATCTCAATCCAGGAACAAATCACAGGGACCTCCTATCATTTCTACATCTTGGTGATCTAATCACAAATGATAAGAGAGCAATCTCTTTTGTCACATAGTTAATTTGTACAACAACACCATGATCTGTACAAATAGTGACACTATGGGTCATAATTGTCCAACAATCTCCTACTTGGCCTATAGCCAGTCACTCGAGTTTCTGACACTCGAACTATGTACGGTTGGCTCAAACTTCTGAGAAAAGGCTTTCGACAGCGGATTTGCATGATTATCGTCTGATGTTATTTATTCGATCATCACATCGCCACGATGTATGATCCGAACAAATCAGATGAATATCGAAGTATGTATCTAGGTCGTTGATGAGACCGTTAATTCTTTAGCCTGCGCTGTAGCCTAGCTCAGCTGCTAAAAGAACTATATCTAATCTAATTAGATTTGTTGTCGACCCAGAAGGCTTCTATTGTTGCCTCAGCTGCAGCAATAACCCGCATTTGTTGTTTATATGGTAACAGTATCTTGCTTGGAAGATTTCCAGCTCACTGTACCGTTATTCAAACTGTATAGTACCGTTTTGCGACTTATAGTCGTTATTATCGGTTTAGGAAACTTGCAGTAGTGATCCCAGTCACTTCAAGTTCTCCTTCTCCATAGTATAAGATAGAATCCTTAGTTCTCTAAGAAACTAAAGGATGTTCTTAATATCAATCCAGTGACTATCACTTGGATTGGCCTGTTTGTGACTTCATATGCTCAAAGCGTATGAGACACCAGGTCGTGTATATTTTTCAATGTACGATTTCTCGGAAAGTATTCGAAAGCCAAGCTTTCACCGATTGTTTTTATTATGGGAATATCATTTCCAAGAAATGACATATTATCATTATTTTTTAGGACAGCGATTGGTAGTGCGCTCCCACTAACCTTCTTATATACACAAGAATCATTTTCGTTTTTAATTAAATCATACTCCATTATGATTACATCAAAACGATAATTCCAAGAACCTATTGCTTGCTTCAATCCAAACATGGATCGAATAACCTGCAAACCTTGTTTGCTAGTTATTGTATGAAAAAACCGACAGAATGTTTTAAACATCCTCCAAAAGGTTTCCTTTTCAGGAAAGTGATTTTCCCATTTAGTTGACATATTTCATAAATGAAACATGCAGCATTAACAAGCATTATCCAAATGGATTTACCGTGGCAACAGATAAAATGTTGAATCGTAGTAAACACAAGGTTGTTTCCTGACTCTCTCCAAAATACGCGGTTCTTATGTATTCGAAGATTAATGGTATAGTTTCATCCTTGATGAACTATCTGTGTTCCATTAGGAATCGGTGCCTTGAATAGTATTACTCTGATTTTCATCGAGTCTTACTATCCTCCCACTTACCACTGTATGTAGGTATTCCTCTTAGGAAAACCGCATGGTGAGCAACAATCAAATTGTTCTCTTGTGAGTTGTATAAGTACTATACTTTGGTATCCCTAGGCTAACCTACAATTGGCACTTATCCAATTTGGGTTCTAGTTTGGTATCATCCAAACATATGCCTAGCATACCCAAATAATCAGGATTGAGAAACCTAGTTTCTTTCCTGTTCAAACAGATTTTATGGAACCTTATTCAAAATAAGTTCTGCACTGTTAATGCGTATCCTTTAAAGGAAATGGTAGCTCAGAGCGACTCATGATTAACCTTATCATGTCTAACAAAATTCGGTTTATCAGTTCGGACACACCGTCAAATTGACATGTTCCGGGAGGAGTCCTTATTGAACGAATACTATACTCTTTCAAGTATATTAGAAACTCATTGCTTAAGTATTTTCCAATATGGTCTAACCGTGACGGTATAATACTTTAGCCGATCTGTTTGTCTATTTCGTGTCGAAACTTTAAAAGTTTCTGATTTGTGTTCTTCAAAAGAAACACATAACCATAACGTGATGCCACATCCGTAAAGGTCACGAAATATTCATATCCACATCTAGCCTATCTAGACATGGGCCCACTTGCTTCACTATGAATTAGGGCTAACAGATCGGTGGCATTTCCACTTTTACCAAGTAAATAGTGGTTTAGGCACTTTTCCCAATAAACTAGATTCGGACATTATTTGAATAGAACAAATATGTCATAGTACCCACTCTTCGAAAGTGTGGATATACGATTCTTGTTTAATTGTGTCCCAGACAATAATGCCACAATTAGTTTCTTCTGATCAAATCAGTTCGAGCTATTTGTTTGTCATGTTATATGTTTGAGATTTATTTATATTCAAAATATAAATGTTGTTATTCACATCTAATGTGTTTATCTCAATATCATCTTTATATAATAAAACACTTTAGTGTTCTAAAATATAAAGGTTCAATCCGCAACGGATTAGACACTAATATAGAGATAATGTATCTAGTCAAACTAGTTACATCCTAACAGTTTCCAAATTTAGGTACACACCCGAGGGTAGTTCCTAAAATTAGGTTTCTGCTGTTAAAACAGCGACTTTCGTCCCGTTTCCGATTCACAGATAAATCTCTATTGAAGTCAGTATCCTGTTCAAAACAGATTCTGAACATCAACACATATATTTTATGTACCACACTAACTATTTAAAATCCAATTTTAATACTAGTAATGAACATAATTATGACAAACATATTTAAAGCCGGAGCCTTGCACCGTCTTTAATTCCTTCTTGTCTGCTTTGTCCAAACGGCAGTCACGCTTCCGGGATCCCGTTTGCCATAATTAAGCAGACATTTTGGGATATGTCATTTATCTTCCCTGAAGATTATAATGATTTTGCCTTTGCCCTTTTCATATTCCAGAAGCCTTTGGCCAAGCCTCAGGTTTCTAGAATATCGAAGTAAGGTGCGCCTTGCGCTACTTGCCTATTGCAAATTTTGACTTTGTCTCCTTGAGAATAGTCATTAACCCTCCCAGAGTTATTATTGTAATTTAATAATTCTAAGATCTAAGAATAGATCTATGAAGATCCTTCAATTTCATTATCATACTTTAAGGATCTAATCCTTAGTTCTGATTCAGAAATTAAGGAGTCTATTGTGACAAGCTTAATGGATTAAGCACTAAAGCTATCATCACAAAAATCTTCCAAAGATTATGCTATACTTATTTGCTTAACTTTGGGCTTAGGCCTAATATGTTATTTTATCAAATAAAGTAACTTATTATTTTCCAGGACTATCCTGAAATTATTCCCAATTTTGAAAATTAAATCATTTGAATACATTTTCCCTAGGATTATGTTTTAAATGTCAATCTTTCAATTTTATCTTGATTCTAATAGTCCAACTATTTAATCAACGATTTCAGGTACTTTAAATATAATGATTATTATAGTCCAACTATATTAATCAACTATACTTTTAATTTGTTTGAATACAGTCCAACTGTTAATTAAAACAACAATTTAAATATTAGTCCAACTAACATTTAATTATTTGACGAATGATATTTGATTGAGCGCGTATGGCAAGTAATTAAACGAATATTGCAAATTCAATTCTTGCCTCCCACTATTTTTCGGCGAGCCTCTAACCCACTGTCTAGTACTCGGGAAACCGTGTTTCCTAGCGGCTAGGATCCCGTTAAATATCACACAATCTTGACTTTGGCCAACAAATTGTATGATAATTAACTAGGTAGATCTCTAAGATCAATTGGATCTAATCCAATTCCTAGATCCAGTTGGGGGACATCCAAGTCCGAAACATAAATCTTATATATGCCAATATATCCAATATATTGTCTAACCTTTTTCCTCTGAATCAACTAAGCCTTGGCTTTGGCACAACAAACTTAGTGATCCTAGTTAAGCGCGACCCATTGACCATGGAAAGCTTCGTAATCAATGTCGATGGACAAGAAATGGTCTTGATTTTGGCCAACAAACCACAACTTGGACAAGACACTGATATGGAACAAAGCTCTTGTGATTCAAACACATCCTCGACGGACAAAGGCCTTCACTTTGGCCAACAAACCAATGCCGTCTTAGATCTTGTGTAAGAATCACTCAATGGAAGGAAAAACGCTTAATATTTTGCGAGGGTTTTTTGAATACAAATTGGCAACCAATTTATTATCTTTGTTAATGTCTCATCATCATACACCCTTAAACATGCATTCTAAACACATAATAAAGCACGTATAATAAATTAATAATGATATGCGGATGGATACTTTACACATTGATCCTAGATCAAATCTCTCTCTATCCTCTCTCCCGCTAGCACAAGTATTACTTATACCCGTTACACTACACTTCTAAAGAAACCTCATTTACATTGAGGGGAATAGGTGAGAAGAGAATACAATGAGAAATGAGGTAATAAGGCTGGACACGCAGGTCCAATTAATAAATTCCAAATTTATTACAACAATTTCTAAAATTGCCCCACCCATCTAATATCCAACCGATATACATTATTCATGCATCGTAACCATTATTCACACAAGCATGTTATCAATCAATCTAATCAAATTAATTAATCTGATAATTAGTGACCATCCAATGTTCAAACAACGATTTGATTTTACGCGAGTCAAACTCGTTTTGCGAATAAGTACTTAAAGTACGAATTCTTGAATTAAATTAAAGTACAAAATTAAATCCAATTCAATTTGTATTTAATACTAATTCGCTATTTAATTCCAAATTAAATATTACACTTTATTAATAAACCTTTTACGATTTAAATTCCAAATTTAATCGTTACGGGTCTCAAAGCCCGATTAACGTTCAACGTCAATTTAATTAAAGTCCAATGGGCTTTCAATTAATTTCTTTAAGGCGTGGACTTTTGGTCAACTCGGGTCAAACCCAATAACCAAAGTCCAATCCGGGAATTACCGCATAAGCCTAGAAATCAATTTAGTCCCATTAGGCCCAATTAAACTTTAAAGGTCCATTAGTCGCATTTGGGCCTTATGGAAGCGTTTTTTGGCCCAATTGGATCCAAACAATTTAGCCTAAACCTAACTTGGTACAACCAAGCCCAATTAGCCCAATAACAACTTTCAAGCCCAATTTTACAAAATAGGCCCAAATAATTTAATTCCAAAAATTCCAAATTTCTCAATTAAATTACCTAAAGTGTATAACATAATTAATCACCCAAATGAATATTTCTAAAACATCAATTAGCCTAATTAATCATGCTCATTAACATTAAATCATGTCCAACACAATTTAACAAAAATCAAACCCAAACATGGTTAATAGCTCTCTGCAATGGGGACTAATTTTATGTCAATTCTGAATTCAATCCAATTAAATCCAAATTAACATTAAATCAACATCCTCAATCGTTTCAAGTCATCAAATGATCAACGAAACAAAAATTACCAAGAATTATGGCATCTACACCTCTCGGTCTAGCAAGGAAATTTGGGGAAAAATGTTCCAAACATAATTTCTTGAAATTGATCAAATCAATCTTCAATTCAACATCAATTAAGCATACTAAATCATCCAATTTCAATAATTCATGCTCAAAATCAATTTACCCAATTTTAAGCCCTAAATCATATTTCATGCTTTTCAATCGCTCTGATGCCATTGTTGGAGTTATATGGCCCTAAGGATCGAATACAACGCATAAAATAAACATGCGAATATATCACGGAGTTGCGGAATACTCACATCGATTGGTTGAGCGACGCGGCAACGAACAAAATTTCATTATCTGCCCTCTACAGCTCACGGCAGTGAGCAGTTTGCTCCTCCAAGAATTCGGCTTTGGATCATCTTCATCAAGCTCCAAGCTTTGTGATTTGATTCCAAGCTCATTGGTGGAATTCCCTATCACCTTCGCATGTCTCTCAGAGTGCTAGCTCTTGATGATTTTGCCACAAAATCATCACACTTTTGCTTCCCATCTCACGATTTCTGCCCAGAAAAACCAGTGAAAAAAATTGTCAAATGGCCGAGAGAGAGAAAGAGGAGTTCTTGGCTCCAAAAACGTGAACAAAGAGAGAGAATGGAAAAATGGTGTTGGTTTTGTGTATTTGTGTATCTAATACACATAATTCCTTTTCAAAAAATCAATAAATGATTTACAATAAATTTGGTTTTTTAAAGTCAAACAATAAAAGCCACACCAACCTCCATCAACTCACATCACTCATGAATAGTGACTTGCGTCAATCACTCAAAGTGAAAGACATCTATCAGTTGATTGACGAATGATGTGACACTAGATACGACTAGCGATTTGACGCTTGATTTGACTTGCGTGCCGCACTCGAATTCGAAATACGAATGCGCTCGCAAACAATCCTGGGCTCGGGTTCGCTAATTCTAAATTAACGAATTTTCCGTTGCGACGTAATTAAATCTAATTTAATTAAATAATCATGCCTAGCATAATTACTATTCACGTCGCTAACGAATTAATTCTAAATCAATTCATTCGCCCGAATTAAAATCTAATTTCAATTCCGCGTCGAAATCCAATTTCGTTTAATATATCGAATATATTAATTTATCGATTATTTCCAAATTAATCGTTATCTCTCTTAATTGATATTTTATCCCAGAGAAAATATCTCCGCAATTGATCCCAGATTAATTTTCTCTCTCATCTTATTAATCCCAGATTAATAAAAGTGCGAGTCATACGTCATCGGTGAATCTTCGGGAAGCGACCCATGAGATCCTCGGATATGTTGGCAGTAAATTCGGTCATCGGACTATCCGAACACGTAAGTACCTAAAGTGTATAACATAATTAATCACCCAAATGAATATTTCTAAAACATCAATTAGCCTAATTAATCATGCTCATTAACATTAAATCATGTCCAACCAATTTAACAAAAATCAAACCCAAACATGGTTAATAGCTCTCTGCAATGGGGACTAATTTTATGTCAATTCTGAATTCAATCCAATTAAATCAAATTAACATTAAATCAACATCCTCAATCGTTTCAAGTCATCAAATGATCAACGAAACAAAAATTACCAAGAATTATGGCATCTACACCTCTCGGCCTAGCAAGGAAATTTGGGGAAAAATGTTCCAAACATAATTTCTTGAAATTGATCAAATCAATCTTCAATTCAACATCAATTAAGCATACTAAATCATCCAATTTCAATAATTCATGCTCAAAATCAATTTACCCAATTTTAAGCCCTAAATCATATTTCATGCTTTTCAATCGCTCTGATGCCATTGTTGGAGTTCTATGGCCCTGAGGATCGAATACAACGCATAAAATAAACATGCGAATATATCACGGAGTTGCGGAATACTCACATCGATCGGTTGAGTGACGCAGCAACGAACAAAATTTCATTATCTGCCCTCTACAGCTCACGGCAGTGAGCAGTTTGCTCCTCCAAGAATTCGGCTTTGGATCATCTTCATCAAGCTCCAAGCTTTGTGATTTGATTCCAAGCTCATTGGTGGAATTCCCTATCACCTTCGCATGTCTCTCAGAGTGCTAGCTCTTGATGATTTTGCCAAAAAATCATCACACTTTTGCTTCCCATCTCACGATTTCTGCCCAGAAAAACCAGTGAAAAAAATTGCCAAATGGCCGAGAGAGAGAAAGAGGAGTTCTTGGCTCCAAAAACGTGAACAAAGAGAGAGAATGGAAAAATGGTGTTGGTTTTGTGTATTTGTGTATCTAATACACATAATTCCTTTTCAAAAAATCAATAAATGATTTACAATAAATTTGGCTTTTTAAAGTCAAACAATAAAAGCTACACCAACCTCCATCAACTCACATCACTCATGAATAGTGACTTGCGTCAATCACTCAAAGTGAAAGACATCTATCAGTTGATTGACGAATGATGTGACACTAGATGCGACTAGCGATTTGACGCTTGATTGACTTGCGTTCCGCACTCGAATTCGAAATACGAATGCGCTCGCAAACAATCCTGGGCTCGGGTTCGCTAATTCTAAATTAACGAATTTTCCGTTGCGACGTAATTAAATCTAATTTAATTAAATAATCATGCCTAGCATAATTATTATTCACGTCGCTAACGAATTAATTCTAAATCAATTCATTCGCCCGAATTAAAATCTAATTTCAATTCCGCGTCGAAATCCAATTTCGTTTAATAGATCGAATATATTAATTTATCGATTATTCCAAATTAATCGTTATCTCTCTTTATTGATATTTTATCCCAGAGAAAATATCTCTGCAATTGATCCCAGATTAATTTTCTCTCTCATCTTATTAATCCCAGATTAATAAAAGTGCGAGTCATACGTCATCGGTGAATCTTCGGGAAGCGACCCATGAGATCCTCGGATATGTTGGCAGTAAATTCGGTCATCGGACTATCCGAACACGTAAGTACCTAGTACTACGTTTTTACCGATTTACAAGAGAAGGTTGGCTTCAAGCAAAGCACCATGCCTACCCAATTCTCCATAAATATCCTTACAGGAATATAATATCTATATCAGGCGTAGTATACGTAGTATTGCGTATTTTGATCCAGTATCGGATGATCACATGCTAAGCCTGGGGCTGGAATTGTGTCTGCCCCGTATGAAGTACATATCAGATGTCTAGTAACTAGTCTCTATAATCGGATATACATGACCTAGTCATAATATCCAGATAGCTGCAGGATTTAAGAGAACCAGTCTCGTATCCTACGTGACCATCATCTCCATATGACTGGAGTGATACTTCTGTCTTGACATCACACCCAACACACTACGATTCTCGATATACCCAGAAGAGGTGTACACAGAAACCGGTTAAAGCCCTGGATGACCAAAACCAAAGTATATTGATTGTCATAAGTATTAGCTGTGCAAGTCTCAGGTTAAGACCAAATACACCTACCATGATGTCGGACTTCCATAGACACATATTCATACTACCAATGGAATTCCGATGGGGTCTATCCAGAGCGAAGCTGTTTCCCGTACCATCGGTAAAACACAACCTCTTATTACGATTGCATGAGTATCCTATACCCAAATATATGAGAACTATGTCGTTGTGCCCTCACAACGCACACAAGTGTAATACTAGTCTTTTACGTATTTATCGATGTCCAATCTCGATAATACTCTCACTAGGGATATTCAATGATTTATCCTTCGTGGACTGATACTATCTCATATCATTCTCAATCCAGGAACAAATCACAGGGACCTCCTATCATTTATACATCTTGGTGATCTAATCACAAATGATAAGAGAGCAATCTTCTTTGCCACATAGTTAATTTGTACAACAGCACCATGATCTGTACAAATAGTGACGCTATTGGTCATAATTGTCCAACAACATCAGATGCCGAAAATGGCACTCCAAAAATGGTGCACGGTTCGGAAATAGACCAAGGAAGGCCTAACCCATCGGAATAGGAAACATATACATGCATACATGCATACATATCACATACATGCAATTTTTGTTTTGTATTCACAGGTTTGTAGCGGCAAAGACCATCTCATCAAGTAACGGTTCAAAAATGAGCCACATTCTCGCACAGCACGATTCAGAAATGAACCACAACATATGCCGAAAATGGCGCTCCAAAATAGAGCACACACAACAAGATGCCGAAAATGGCGCTCCAAAATAGAGCACACACAACAGATGCCGAAAATGGAGATACAAAAATGGAGCACACATGACAGATGCCGAAAATGGCGCTCCAAAAATGGAGTACACACGACAGATGCCGAAAATGGCGCTCCAAAATGGAGCACACACAACAGATGCCAAAAATAGTGCTCCAAAATGGAGCACACACACGACAAATGCCGAAAATGGCTCTCCAAAAATGGAGCACACACAATTGATGTTGAAAATGGCGCTCCAAAATGGAGCACACACAACAGATGCCGAAAATGGCACTCCAAAATCGAGCACACACGACAGATGCCGAAAATGGCGCTCCAAAAATGGAGCACACACAACAGATGCCGAAAATGGTGCTCCAAAATGGAGCACACACCATAGATACCGAAAATGGCACTCCAAAATGGAGCACATACAACAGATGCCGAAAATGGCGCTCCAAAATGGGGCACACACAACAGATGCCGAAAATGGCGCTCCAAAATTGAGCACACACAACAGATGCTGAAAATGGCCCTCCAAAATGGAGCACAAACAACAGATGCCAAAAATGGCGCTCCAAAATAGAGCACATTTCGAAAATGGACCACCAGATCAACTCAATTCGAAGCAGCAGGCAAGTCAGGCGGCAGCTGGTGAGCCAGGTAAGTAAAAATGCATTGCATAAACTTTGAAAGGATTGTCATTATCACACACTGGACAAGTCCCATCAAAGTGGGGCGACTGTAGGCACTTCATTTTTACATATAAGTCCCGATGATGAGTCTCACATGGAGACACTACCTCTTTAAATTGTGGAAGTCGCGGGAAACGGACGTCGGAAGGGAAGATTCAAAAAATTGACATCTTATTGGATATAATTCGCTTGTTTAGCCTCAGGTTCGCTTGTTGGATTTCTGTTTTAAAACTTAACCTTGGTCCAAAACCCCCGTAAACAACTTAACATCGGCCCAAAACCCCCGCAAACCACTTATCATTGGCCCAAAACCCTTGCAATCTACACCAAGCCCACACATCAAGCCGCACGCACACCTAGCCCACAAAGCCAAGCCCACACGCCCAAAGACACAAAATCCCTCCAAAAATAACAAAACACATACCAAAATAAGACAAATCACATACCTAAATAAAAAAAATCAAATAAAATCAAATATATCATCTTCCTAATCAAGCTAAATCATGTCTCTAATTAACTAGATATTTTCCTTGTGAGATACTAATTAGGAGATGTCACTATTGATTGCATGATTCCTTTCCTATTCACACAAGGGGAACCCTAGCCTTTGCCTATAAAAAGAGACACAAACTCAACCCTTGCCTCTCCAAGCTCATTCTCACAAAAAAAACACTCTGGCTCATTCACGTATACACTCATGAAAACCCTAGCATCTCTCTAACCTCTCTTCATCTCTCTCCACAAAAATGACAAGACCACGACATAATCATCCACTCAAACTAAAAAAAACAGTAAACGAACTGCCCCCCACTCACCAAACAACGCAAAAACCCTATCATGCCACCTGCCTCCTTCCTCCACTCACGTCAAAAAACCATTCACTGCCTCATAGCTATTCACGCCAAAACCCTTCACGCGTCAGTCCCTCACAGCAAGTATTCACACTCTACTCACGTAAACCCCCCTTCAAACAACCTTCACTCACGAGTCATACAAAAACAACGCCCATTGACCACTCAAATTCTCGCACACAGCCACGTTCATAACCAGCCTCTTCATTGCAAGCATACAGCCCCCGCAAACTACCCACTGTCCAGCCGCATACCACCCCTCACTACACGCACAGAATCCCCTCACAAAACACTCACTGCACTACACGAAAATCACCTACTGTCCAGCCCCAAAACTGCAGTACATACCCTCCACAAACTGCACTGAAAACAACCCAAAAACTATCCAAATTACCGCATAAAACAGCAGCCCCAATACCAATTAAAAACGGAAAGACGGTCCCTTATTTACCGTAAAACAGTGGCCAGAAAATACATTGAAAACATCAATAAAATGAAGTAAAAACAGCAGCCCAAAAAGTGAAACAGCGAAAGGAAACATTGAACCAGTGAACCAGAGGAATTAAGGAGCATCAACCCTTCCGACAACCGCATACCACACTTCCGACAGACGACTAAAGAGGTTAGACCTGATGGCACCTTCTTTATTTATTATCCTTTATTTTCATTTATTTTAGTACTTTATTTCATATGAGTATTGTGGATTGGTGCATGATATGATTTCTGGATGAACGGAATATGTGTTCTCTCTTGTGGTATATCGGATGGAAACCCGGACGTAAATTCCGTAGCCAAATCCGAATGGACGGTATTGTGGTTTGCACTCGGGATACAATGCCACATACCACTTGAGAGATTCACGTGTTTCGTTTCATCCAACCTTGCGTTTTAAACATGATTTGGTCGTTAGTTTGTTATTTATTTTTAAGCATGATTTAGTCGTTAGTGTGTGTTATTACTTTCTACATGTTACTTATTTATGCATGATGATATAATGAACATGGGCTAGCTATGGTGGATTAAGGGTCCTCTATTCGAGGGAAATGCCTAAAGGCTACATTTACCACGATGTTTTGCCCCGCCGGACGAAGTATGTTTGATTGAATGTGAGATATGTTTAATCGGATATACGGAGTTCCATATTATTGTCTCATTCATTTGTATGCATTGTAATATATTGCGCATGGGCTAACTAGGGTGGATTAAAGGTCCTCTATTTGAGGGAAATGAATGAAGGATACCTTTACCACGATGTTTTGCCGCGCCGGATGAGGTACACTCGATTGAACGTGAAATGTGTTCAATCGGGCATACAAGGTCCCATATTATTTATTTGTTTATTCATGTATTGATGATTTAATGCGTATGGGCTAGCTAGGGTGGATTAAAGGTCCTCTATTTGAGGGAAATGCCTAAAGGCTACCTTTACCACGATGTTTTGCCGCGCCGGATGAGGTGCACCCGATTGAATGTGAAATATGTTCCATCGGGCACACGAGGTCCTACATTATGTATTTGTTTATCCATGCATGTGTTTGTGCCATTTAAGATGCCATTTTGGCAATCACGTTCGAACGCATTTCCAAACGCTACAAGAACGTATGCATTCTGCCTCTTTCCATTCGAACGCGTTTACGAACACTACACGAACGTATGCATTATGTCTCACTCCGTTCTAACGCGTTTACGAATACTACACGAACGTATGCATTCTGCCTTAATCCGTTCGAACGCGTTTACGAACGCTACTCGAACGCGCATCTATTTTGTTTTATTATGCATCAGGTCTTGTTGGCGACTTGGTCGCGTAATTGGATTTTGATGACGTCAATGCAATTGACGACTTCGACGTGCAAACACGAAGCATTACAAAAAGTGTCGAAGCATATGGGTGAAGAGCGAGAATATGAAGACTAGCGGCAAATCGAAGATAATGATTAAGAGCTAAATTTTATTGTAAGTGAGTTTACTCAAGTGATCTAAAGCTCTTAGGAATCATACATTTTGCATCACTTGCATTTAAAATGGATTAGAATGCTTAAAGAATCATTTGCACTTTATTTGCACAAAAATGAATTTCTATGCACAAGTGCATCGGTAAATGATCTTCCAAAAACTATTAAACGGTTGAATTAAACTTCAAATGATATACCGTTAGATAGATATGTGTCTCTAGTTTTCTACGGTTCAAACGGAACATAATTCCGATATATAGAACTTTTGCTAGAGCCTTTTTAGTACAACATGTTCAGATGTGCGTTTTCTGCGTACACGTCACATTAGAAAAATTACATAAAATTCATCTTAATGTTTTTGGAGCTGAATTGTTTACAGAAGCTAGATCTATGTGTCTAGTTTATGTAGAAATTTAAAAATCATGATTTGGAATTTTCTAGAGGAAGTTATGGCCAAAATACCAAGTGTCGTCAGTCTTGACTGGTCATGCACATACTGAAACCAGGGAGCTCCATGCCGGTCCCCATGCCGGTTTGCTCGCCGGTCTCCATGCCGGTTTTAGCTTAGAAAATATGCTCTCTGGAACCAGGGAGCTCCTCGCCGGTCTCCTCGCCGGTATACTCGCCGGTTTGCTCGCCGGTCCAACGGCTAGTTTTTTGAACGTTATGTTACCGTTGGAGCCCTAGACCGGCATGCCGGTTTCCTCGCCGGTCTCGCTGTGAGTTGGCTAAAAGCTTTGCATTTTATTATAAATAGAACCCCAACTCCTTTGCCTCAAGTGAGAGACTTAGAAAACCTTCATACACATTCTCTAAAGCAAATACAAGAGTGTCTTAAACCTTCATACACTTAAACACTCATACAAGCTCACACACATCTTCATATCATTTAGTGAGCTTAGTTCACTTGGGTTTGCATCTCACACAATCTTCATTATATTTGTGAGTGCCCAAGTGTGTTTTACAATTTCTTTATCAAAAACACTTGCGGTTTGTGAAATCCCATAGTTTGGGTAAGTTGTAAAGGTTGTGAGTGCACCTACGAACAAAACTCAAAGTTGTAAAGGTTGTGAGTACGCCTACGAACAAAACTCAAAGTTGTAAAAGGTTTGGAGTGCACCTTTGCGGAAAACTCTTGGTTACGAGTGAGCCACGAAAAAACTCGGATTTTAGTGGAAATCTTCAAGCGAGGCTTGGGGGAGTGGACGTAGGCACGTTTGGCCGAACCACTATAAATCGTGGTGTCGTATTTCTCTTTCCCTTAACTTTTACTTATTTGCAAGTTTGATTACATTTATAATATTGATTAGAAACTTGCATATAGGCTATTAATTGGAATAGAGAAAATTGCCTAAAACTCCCACTTGGTAATAAGAGCTTAAAATCGGCAAAGATTTTATAATTCCGCATTTATAGCGATAACCCAATTCACCCCCCTCTTGGGTATAGAGATTTCTTGTCGCTATTGCTTGTAGGTACTTTTAGGTCTTACCCAATTCGAATGCGTTTCCGAACGCTATACGAACGCAAACCTTCTATTTACCGTTCGAACGTATTTTCGAATGCTACACGAATGCTCATACAGTACACAGACTTATTTTCGTCACATTTCATGCTTGCTTCTTTGATCATTTCTCTTGCACCATATGATTAGTCACATCGTTTCATTATTTACGCTTAGGAAATTATCATCCATTTATATTTCCGTATTTATTTATTCGATATGCTCGTGAGATGGTGTGCTCGCTTTTATTATTAATTCCTTTTTAGTTGTTATCAGTTACATTATTGCACTTTATTGTTTAATACGTTCATGAATTATGTATTTTGCCTTCATTTTTTCATTTATGATTATGGGTGTGCAAACTTGCATGTTGCTTAAATTATCTAGTATGTGTTCCATGAGATTTGGTCGTATTATTGCACAAATCATTTCATTACAAGTGGCATAAGTAAGGGACCATTCCGAACACAACGGTTTGAGGTCTTCCCTTACGAGGGGTGAATGCAGCCTTAAATCATTTTCTCGGTTCACACCAGGTGGCGACTCCATTTTTATTTCTCCAGTGTAGTCCCCCGTGGGCTACTCCGTACTCCCAACTAGGCCGCGAGCCTGGAACAGCGTCGCCGATTTCTGTGTCCTACACTTCCCTCTGCTAGGGTGAAAGGTAAAACTTGTATTACTGCTATTTTGATTAATCTCCCTAATTATAATATATTCACTATTTAAAATTTGACTTAATGAGGATACCGCTATATTAGGCGGTTGGTAATTGATATTAAATTGATTTTAATTTGACTAAGCAAGGATACCACCTAGTTGTTCAGTTGGTAATTTACCACCTATATGGCTGTATTATGGACAAATATTATTACCGCCTTAATGGCTGGTTGGACTTTATTTATCTTAATTAGGCTACCACCTATATGGCTGATTGGTAATACCATCACAAGTTAATATATTATATTAAGGGAGATATCTAAAATAGTAATAGTAAAAGTAGATCCTTTAACCCTAACATTTTATTTTATTGTAATTCTACTTTTCAGTATTTACTTTACCACATTTACTTTTCAATATTTTACTTTATGTCTTTTATTTTTAAGTTTTTACTAGCCCTAGTTATGTGTCGTAACTAAGTTAGTTATCTGGGGTTGTGATGAATTCTAATATCACCGGTTTATAATGGGTTATTTTATAGTTTGGGTAATTTAAAGGTTTACTTATTAAGTCTTATGTTTAATGCATCTTGTTAACTGGCCACTAATAAGATTGATCTGGTAAATCTAAAATAAACTTGACAAATGAATTTTAGGTTTCAGCCTTAGACTTAATAGCTCACGATCTTCCTTGAGGATAGATAACCATTTAATAGATTTCCTTACAGGATAGACATATACCTGTCGGGCGGGGGTAGCCATAATTGGAACTTAAACTTAATGAATCCAGGTAATTTGGTTGACATAGACATATGGTTCAATTGGGTTAAACTGGGTATTTTATTCTTACCATCGACAGAGGCTTTCGCATAATTTCGTGTTCCAGGTTAGTAAACCGATATATATTACACAAACATGAAATAACCACTTCATCTTTTAAAAGATATTGGAAAGATTCACAACCCTAGATAGTTTCTTAATATTAAATTTTCCTCAATCTACTTTCACGCAATTTTATTTACCTGTTTTAATTTTTAAAGTTTAAAGTCACCATCCCAATCAATCAATCAACTTGTTAGATACTGGTAATCATTCGACCTCATAAAATTAATAGATTAGGTATTAAGTCCTCGTGGGATCGATACTTTTTATACTACTTGAACGATACGTGCGCTTGCGTTATACGCGTGTGAAAGCACCGGTCAAGTTTTTGGCGCCGTTACCGGGGACTTTTTTATCTTTCACTATTAGTTTTGAGGGATACTTTTACTTGTATCTAATTTCTTTTTACTTATTGTTTTTTGTTTCTTGTATTTCAGGTTCTCAGAAACTACATGAGACGAACCAGAAGATTTGATCTCCAACCATTTGACACGGAAATTGAAAGAACCATCAGACAGTTGAGAAGGGAAAGGCGTGAAGGCCAATAAGCTTTAATCAACATGGAATCTGAACCTCTGGAAGTTGCACCACCAATACCCATTCGAGACAGAACTATTCTGGTGGTCAACGGCTTCATTCCTTGTATTGTACTTCCTCCTTTACCAGCAAATGCGTGTGACATCAAAACATGCATTCAGATGATTCAGCAGTCAGTACAGTTTGGGGGAAAAGCAACTGAAGATCCTAATACCCATATTAGCAACTTCCTGGAAGTTTACGGCACTTTCAATTACAACCGAGAAACTGAAGAAGCAATGAGACTGCGGGTTTTTCAATGCTCCTTGAAAGACAGAGCTAAAGTTTGGCTACATTCACTACCAGCAGGTTCCATCACAACTTGGAACACTTTAGCCACCAAATTCCTTGCAAAATACTTTCCACCAGCCAGAACTGGAAAGCTGAGGAATGACATCACATCCTTTGTACAACAAGACTCGGAAACTCTCTACGAAGCTTCAGAAAGGTACAAAGATTTGCTCCGGAAATGTCCTCACCATGAGATTCCAAAATGGCTTCAAGTCCAAACTTTCTATAATGGAATTTCTGGACTGATGAGAACCACAATCGATGCTTCTGCTGGAGGAGCTTTAATGGTAAAAGGAGAAGATCAAGCCTGGGACCTAATCGAAGAAATGGCCAACAACAATTCCTTGTGGCCAACAGAAAGGAGCATGATCCAAAGAATTATAGGAATTTATGAAGTTGGAGCCAATACAGCAGTCAATGCCAAGCTGGATCAGATATGTAAATTCATGGAGACTCTCAGCACTCAAAGCAACATTGGAGCCACAAGTTCACCATATGGAGGTGTTAGAGTTCTACGGCCCCGAGGATCGAATACAAAGCAAGAAAACACACGTGAATACATACGACAAAGATGCAGAATACTTACATCGAGCGGTTGAGCGACGCGGCCTCGAAAAAAAATGTTTTTCTGCCTCTTTACTGCTCACGGCAGTAAGCTGCTTACAGTCCCCATTTTCGGTCATTTGGATCATCTTCGTCAAGCTCCAAGCTTCGTCAAACGATTCCAATCTCATGGGTGGACTTCCCTATCACCTTCGCATGTCTCTCGGAGTGCTAGCTCTCATGATTTTTGCCACAAAAATCAAGCACTTTGCTTCCTATTTCCTTCTTGGCTCTCGGTAGTGGACTGCCAAACCAGTGAAGAAATGCCCTTGTTGGGCGTGAGATGAAGAGAGAAAAATTGGCTACAAATTCATGAGTCAAAAAGAGAGAGAAGGAAGTTGTGTATTAGCTTATTTGATTTCCAAAATAAAAAATAAACATATATCAAAAAATTGTGTAAAAGCTTTCCAAAAGTCAACACACAAACTTTTGCTCCAAAATAGCATTAAATGCTTGCCATCAACTCACATCAATCCATCAATCAATTGTCACATCAATCCAAGTGACATGTGATTTGACGTTTGATGTGACTAATGATTTGACGCTTGATTTGACTTGCGTGCCGCACTCGAATTCGAAATGTGAATGCGCTCGCAAATAATCCGGGGCTCGGGTTCGCTATGTCCAAATTAACGAATTTTCCGTTGCGACTGTAGGCACTATATTTTTGCATGTGAAACCCGATGATGAGTCTCAGATGGAGGCACTACATTTTTTAAGTTAAGGATATTGTGGGAAACGGACGTCGGAAGGGGAAATTCGGAATAAGTATGTCATCAAGTTCATTTCACAAGTTCACTGTTTTCGTTCGTGCTGCGTTCGTTACCACGTTCGAACGTCAAACATATTGCGGGCGTTCGTGCATCGTTCTAAGAGGCGTTCGAACAGTTTCGGTATTTCTGGTTTTGCTGCGAGGCCCACACGTCCAAGGCCCTTAAATTACACCCAAATTAAATCAAATATTAATTTAATTAAACATTGAATTAAATAAAATAATTAAACCATTTACCAATTAAATAAAACATAAAATATAATCATACCTAATTTAGATAAATCAAATATATTAACTTCCTAACTAGACAAAATCATATACTAAATTAAAGAAATATCATGCCTAATTAAATCACTCATAACCAATTTAAAGATATTGACTTCCTAATCTAACAAATTAAATGCCTAATGAACACCAATCAAATATTCAACCTTCCTAATTCACCAAATCTTGTCTCCATCAAATCTTTGACTTTCCTTGCTCAACACTAAATCAAATCCCTTCCTTGTGAGACAAGAAGTAGCCCTAGCCCTTCTCTATATAAACAACCCCTAACCAAGACATGCACTCCCCTAGCTTATACACACAACACTACACGCAAATCACACCAAGAAAGAAGCAACAAAATTTCTCTCCATATACTCCACTCTCACCACCGAATACCCATCCCTTAGACAGCCCCCTTTGATGCATCTTTAGCCACCTTTCACAGCCCATGTACTGCACGCCTAAATCACTCCAAATAGCAGCCCAAATCCACTTAAAACAGTCCCTAAAATCCTTAAAACAGTAACATAAAAAAAACTACACTTAAAACCTTTAAAAAACACCAAAAACAGTCCGTTGAAACGTCAAAACAGTGACCTGAACAGTGAGCACAAAATACAGAGGAAACAGCAGTAAAACGGAGGCCAAACAGCAAGCAAAATAGCAAAACAGTGAGCTAAGACGCTAAACCAGTGAACCGGAGAAGTTGAGGAGCTTTACTTTTCCGATCTTAGTGAAACGCAAGTCTGAAAGTCGGCAAAAAAGGTTAGACCTGAGGGTATTTTCTACATTCGTTTTTCTGTTTTATTTTTATTATTTATTGAGTATTGTTCGCATGATTGTTATGTTAAAATGCATGTTGTGGCCCTTGAGTAGATAAATATGCATGTATTACGAAATATTGTATGTTGTGGCCTTGGAATAAAATAAAAGATGTGTCAACTCTCGCGGTATATCGGATGGAAACCCGGACATAAATTTCATAGCTGATTCTGAATGGACGGTAGTATGATATGTACTCGGGATACAACTCCACGTACCGCTTGAGTAAATGACACCTTCTTTTGTTTTATATTGCTTTGATTTATTTATTTTTCGTCATTTAAATTCCGCATGTTACTTGTTTATGCATGATGCGATTGAGCGCATGGGCTTAGTAAGTCGGATTAAGGGTCCCCTATTTGGAGGGGTTAAAACCCTTTACAACGATGCTTTGCCGCGCCGGTTGATGTGTGTTCGGTTGAATGTAAGAAATATTCAATCGGGCATACTAAGTTTGATATTATTGTCTTTATTCTTTGTATGCATGATGCGATCGAGTGCATGGGCTTAGTAAGTCAGATTAAAGGTCCTCTATTTGGAGGAGTTAAAACCCTTTATCACGATGCTTTGCCACGCCGGTTTATGTGTGTTCGGTTGAATGTAAGAAATGTTCAATCGGGCATACTAAGTTTGATATTATTGTCTTTATTCTTTGTATGCATGATGCGATCGAGTGCATGGGCTTAGTAAGTCGGATTAAAGGTCCCCTATTTGGAGGGGTTAAAATCCTTTACCACGATGTTTTGCCGCGCCGATTGGTGTATTCTCGATTGGATGCGAGATGAGTTCAATCGGATACGTGAGGTCCCACATTGTGGATTTGTTTGTCTATGAATGTGTTGCATGCATCAGGTCTGGTTCCGTTCGAATGCGTTCTCGAACGCCACACGAACATGAACCTTCTGTTTACCGTTCGAACGCGTTCTCGAACGCCACGCGAATGCGCACGCATTTTCTTAGTGTTTTATGCATCAGGTCTGCCTCCGTTGGAACGCGTTATCGAACGCTATATGAACGCGAACCTTCTGTTTACCGTTCGAATGCGTTCTCGAATGCTACGCGAACCCGCACCCACTGAACCGAGTCCTTTTCATCAGTTTTCATACATAATTGTTCCTAGTAGCTATCCCTTCGTATGATAAACCTGATTGCTTCTCTGTATTACGCAAGATTGTGTAGGTGTCGTTCATCTATATTCCCCACATGTATGAGTACAATGTGTTTAACATATTACAATTCATATATCCATGTCGTTATAAGCATTTGAGTATTATTCCTTGTGGTATATCGGATGGAAACCTAGACATAAATTCTGTAGCCGATTTTGAATGGACGATAGTGCGGTCTGTACTTGGGATACAATTCCACGTACCACTTGGAAAAATGCTCACATGTGTGTTTGTGTCCATATTAGTTATCTTCTTTTGCACCACGCCATAGCATGCTTACTTTAATGCCTAATTGCATCCTTAAGTGTCTTTTTGCATTATGTACTTAGTTGACTCTTTTATTTACACATGGACATGTAATGGCTATTTGTTTATGCTTCCGCACGTATAAGTATGACATATCTATGAAATCACATGTTTGCCATTATTTGATTCGCCTTTATGTGTGCTTGCGTGGTTAGTGTGTGCTTGTGTTTCCATGAAAACAATATGCCAATGAAGTTGTATGTTCGTTGCTACTTTGATGTACTTTCAAGCATGCAATCTTAGATGTGAAATACATGAATTTAGGTGTAAGTTTTATCTTTGTGCATATGGATTTAGAAGCATGATACTCTTGGAAATAAGTGTTACTTAAGCTTGATTAAATTATTACACAAATCCTTTCATTACAAGTGACATAAGTAAGGGACCATTCCGAACCGAACGGTTTGAGGTCTTCCCTTGCGAGGGGTGAGTGTGGCCTTAAATCTCATTTTCTCGGTCCACACCGGGTGGCGACTCCATTATTCTCCGGTTTAGTCCTCGTGGCTACTCCGTACTCCTGACTAGGCCGCGAGCCTAGAACAGTATGCGTCGTCCAGTTTCTGTGTTCCCACAGTCTGGCGACTCCACTGGGGATAGAGAATCAGCCCCGAAATATTGTCTTGTAATGTTTGGATTTATGTTCTAATTGACCGTGTCTATAGTGGATAAAATGAGGGTTTAATCAAAGGCATTTTGAGGCTAGGTAATGGTTTGGTGTCTTCCTTCAATCACTACCTTTCTAGAAGGAAAAGCTGTGAAGGCACCTATATAGCCATCTACCTGTAGCCTATTGTGATGGACTAATTTGGAGGACTCGTTGTTTATTCATGTCACCAAGCGATAAGAGCCTAAGAGGCTAGGGTACTTAAGAGAGCCTCGCTCCACCCTCCCTCTGGGGAATCTACAACGGGAAATCCATTTGACAGTCAGTCACATACCATAGCTCATTGGCACATACCTTAGTGTATAAAAAAGGGTGCGCTCACTTGGTCGCTCGAACCCTTGATTGGGGAGACCTAGTTGTGGGCCACCCTTCGCCGGTGAGAGCCTTTGTCTACACTTTTGCGAACCCACCCATAGACCGGGGTTGTATGGTTAAAGTAACAATTATTTCCTTGAATATGTGCTTGTGGACCATCCTCATTTGGATGCAGTTGGACTATTTTCAGAAATGCGAACTTGCTGGGCCATTTAAACTGGGGCGAGTTCATACCTTATGACCATTAGGCCCAAAGCTTCTGAAATGTTGATGGGCCATTCTGTAGAAATCATTGTTTTATGTTTGCATTATCTTTCTTTTATGCTTATGTTTGGGAACATCGTCCTTTGGATCCATTTGGACCATTTGTCATGAGATATGGGCTTGTTGGGCCATTTAAACTAGGACAAGAACGTATTTTATGACGATTGGGCCAAAGGCTTCTAAGTGATTGATGGGCCAATTTGTGCTTGTGTTCGGAACATTACTATTTGGAATTAGTTGGGCTCCTTGCCATGAGATATGAACTCGTTGGGCAATTTAAACTGGGACGAGTTCACTCCTATGACAGTTAGCCCAAAAGCTTCTAAAATAATAACGGGCCGATTTGTCTGAAAATTTTAGTTGATTTAGTATGTTATATATGTTATATGCATCTCATGCACCTCATACATACATATATCATGTTAACACCTTCTAAGTCTAAAAAAGACATCATAGATACCGTTGGGTTAGAGAATGGACAAGACTCACTAAAAGAACAGTAACAGGCATGAGTGAATCCGGTAACGAGGTATCCCATATGGATCAGTTATAAAACGGTTTCGCCAACATTACCAAACAGTTGCAAGCCTTGACTACCGCCATGGCAAATATGGTTGTACCTCGTGCTGGGGGGAATTCTGAGAATGTGTGGCGCGAGGAGCCTCTGAATGGGGTGGGGGATGATATCCTCACTTTTGATGATGACATGGTAGAGTATGCAACAGGCAGAGTGATTGGGTCTCAAACAGAATTTCAGAAGCTCCGGGATCAGGTTGAAACAGTTACCCGCAAAATGATGGGTAAACATGAAGAGTTGTTAGATTATGAGGCAATGACCTTCGAAGAACAGCTGCCAGCTCAGTTTAAAATGCCCGACATGGCCAAGTTTAATGGGAATGGAGACCCGAGAGTCCATCTGCAGCAATATGTCTCAGTCATGAACACAATATGCCAATGAAGTTGTATGTTCGTTGCTACTTTGATGTACTTTCAAGCATGCAATCTTAGATGTGAAATACATGAATTTAGGTGTAAGTTTTATCTTTGTGCATATGGATTTAGAAGCATGATACTCTTGGAAAAAAGTGTTACTTAAGCTTGATTAAATTATTACACAAATCATTTCATTACAAGTGACATAAGTAAGGGACCATTCCAAACCCAACGGTTTGAGGTCTTCCCTTGCGAGGGGTGAGTGTGGCCTTAAATCTCATTTTCCCGGTCCACACCGGGTGGCGACTCCATTATTCTCCGGTTTAGTCCCCGTGGCTACTCCGTACTCCCGACTAGGCCGCGAGCCTAGAACATCATGCGTCGTCCAGTTTCTGTGTTCCCACAGCGACGTAATTAAATCTAATTTAATTAAATAATCATGCCTAGCATAATTACTATTCACGTCGCTAACGAAATAATTTTAAATTAATTCGTTCGCCCGAATTAAAATCTAATTTTAATTCTGCGTCGGAATCCAATTTCGTATAATATATCGAATGTTGGTTTCTATAATATGTCCCAAACAAAGATTAAGCATATGAAATACTATAAATGAATATATATAAAAGACTTGAAGCATGGCGGAATTATACTTACAAAGCTATGTGATGAAGAAGATGATCAAATGGTGGAAGCTCCAAGTGTTGGAAGATTCGGCCAAGAGGAGGAAGAAGACTTGAAGCTCCAAGCTTTTGTATTCCAAGCTCTTTGATGGTTTCCCTATCACCTCTTTTGATCCCTTGCTTGTGCTAGCAAAAATGGAGAATAGAAGATCAAATCTTCCTTTTCCCTTGTCAATGGTGTTCACGGCAATTGTAAGAAATTTGAGAGAGAAATAGTTTTGTGTAATTGATTTTGTTTTACCAAAAATCAATTTATATTTATGTCATAAAATTTATTAAATAATAATAAACTTATGACACAAACCATGCAATGGCTTAGAGTGTCAAACACTCAAACTCCATGCAAAACATTTGAGTGTAATGCACACTATCACCATGCAATGCCTTATCAATTAAATAATGCATATAATGACAAGTGTCATGTGGGCCCCACACGTTTCCAAATGAAAGTGGGCCCACGTGCACTCACGCGTTCGGATTCGATATTTCCGAAATACCGAGCTTACGTCGCGACGTTAATTAAACCGAATTTAAATAAATAATTACGCCTGGCGAAATTATTATTTACGTCGCTAACGAATTAATTCTAAATTAAATCGTATGCCCGAATTAAAATCTAATTTAATTTCGCGTCGAAATCGAATTTCGATTATTATATCGAATACAATAATTTTATCGATTAATTCCAAATTAATCGTTCTCTCTCTAAATTAGGCACTTTATCCAAGATAAAGTTTCTCCGCAATTAATCCAAGATTAATTAAGTCCGAATCAAATATCATAGGTGAATCTTCAGGAAGCGACCCAAGAGATCTCCGGATATTTTGGCAGTAAATACGGTCGTCGGATAATCCGAACACGTACGTACCTCGTACTTCGTCTTTACCGATTCACAAGACAAGGTTGGCTTCAAGCAAAGCGCCATGCCTACCCAATTCTCCAGAAATATTCTTATAGGAATATAAGATCTATATCAAGCGTAGTATACCGTAGTATTGCGTACATCGATCCAGTATAGGATGATCACATGATAGGCCTGGGGCTGGAGATGTGTCTGCCCCGTACGAAACATATATCGGACATCAAGCAACTAGTCTCTTTAAATCGGACAATCCTGACCTGGTCATATTGTCCCGACGGTTGCAACCTTTTATAGAGTACTAGTTCTGTGTCCTGCGTGATCATCACCTCCATATGTCTGAAGTGATACTTCCATCTCGACATCACATCCAGTACACTACGATTCTCGATAAACCCAGAAGAGGTGTACACAGAACCGGTTAAGGTCCCCAACCACCAAAACCAAAGTTTACCGATTGTCGCAAGTACTAGCGATGTAAGTCTCAGGTTAAGACCATATACACCTACCCTGATGCGGCCTCCCATAGACACGCAGACATACTACCAATGGGATTCCGCGGGGTCTATCCAGAGCGAAGCTGTTTTCCGTACCATCGGTAAAACACAACCTCCTATCGCACTTGCATAAGTATCCAATACTTAAATATATGAGAACTATGCTGTTGTGCCCTCACAACGTGCACAAGCGCAATACTAGTCTATTCCGCATTATCGATGTCCGATCTCGATAATACTCCGACTAGGGATATTTAATGATTAAACCATTATGGATTGATACTGTCTCATATCATCTCAATCCGGTACTAATCATATGGACTTTCGCCATTTATATATCAAAGTAATAACATTACAAAATGGCAAAAGGCAATTTCATTATCACATAGTTAATTTTGTACAATAATACAATATCATTTACAAACAGTGACGCTATGTGACATAATGTCTAACAATCTCCCACTTGGCCTATAGCCAGTCACCAAGCATCTAATACCCGAACTATGTATGTGTCGTTCAA